>DWQW01001936.1:0-29770 GCA_018249695.1 Heliconius erato demophoon
AGAGCGAAGAAATGGAAATATAAATTTAAGTAAATATTTCATCTCCTCGAGTGGGGATCGAACCCACAACCAGTCGGTTTTGCAGTCACACCTCGTGCCGCTGCGCCACGACCGGCCTCAATATTTTGCCTCAATCATTTTATGATTTTGGTAAAAAAAAATCATGCCATAGTGGCACAATCGGGAAATGTCTAATAAAACGTTCCTTTTAGCTTAGCGTAGCTTTTATTTGAGGCTTCGTTTAGAAATAACTAAATATTGTGTATGATAAGCGCGGCGTGGAGTTCTGCCACTCAACACGCAATGCCTCCAGAATTCGGTACAAAGTGGGGAACGGAGAGTCTTAACACTGGGTTCCCTCTGCCTACCCTGCTGTTTGCGGGATACAGCGTGAAGCTGATTTTTTATTTTAATTAGAATCAATCAAGGTTCAAAATAAAATGTTTTTTTTACGTGGGATTGCTTATTTCAATAACCTCCTTTTACATTACATCTCAATAATCCTTTCAATAACACTCACTGTACCTACGGTCAGTCAGGTTCCATGTATCATACACAAATAAGTAAAATAAATCAGCTTACAGCAGTTAAGACACTTCGTTCCCCACTTTCTGCCGAATTCTGGAGGCATTGCGTGTTGAGTGGCAGAACTCAACGCAGCGCTTTGCCTCGAGACTAGAGCGAAGAAATTAAAACACAAATCTAAATAAATATATCATCTCCTCGACTGGGGATCGAACCCACAACCATTCGGTTTTACAGTCACACTTTGTGCCCCTGCGCCACGACTGGCCTCTAATAAATTTTCCTTTTCACTTTACAGGCGTAGATTTTCCTTTGCATAAGGTAAAGAAAACCCTAACTTATTATGTCGCTAGTTTTTTTATCTTCCATCCGAAATACAAATACTTTACGAAATACACTTTTTCGCTTAAAACAAAAAATATATTAAGATAAAAATCACGTAATCATCATTCTTTGGCAATTACAGTATCTTTTAAAATTTTAAATTTTCTATGTTGTACTTTTCTGTTTATATCATATTTTTGTATAGCAGCAAAAAATGCAAAGAAGTTCAACTAATAAAATGAACTGATATTAATATTAATATTATGTGGACACTCTCATAGTAAGTGATCTCTGGTTTCCGCCTTGTAGCCACAATATTATTCAGCAGTGTCACTGAGCTGAAGTAGCTTACCAAGATTTTATAAATATTTAGCGAGATTCTTGGCTTTTGGTTCCATATTTTTCGTCCAATTCTGGAGGCATTGTTCGCTGAGTAGCGGAGCTCAACGCCGCGCCTCGACACGAGAGCGAAGAAATGAAAAAATACATTTAAATAAACATTTCATTTGCTCGAGTTGGGATCGAACCCACAACCAGTGCGTTTACAGTTACACTTTGTGCCACGACTGGCCTGGAAAAAATATTACCTTCTCCATTTCTTGCTTCATAGTTTCGTAAGGCAGTGCATAAGTCGCTTTGATGCGAAACTTACGATAATATTCTTAGAATTTCTTACTCTCAACTTTTGTTATTTAATAGGTAGTTACAGCACGTGTGATGCATCTGTCGAGAATATTCAAAGAACATTTTTATATTAGAGGTGAGAGGAGATTGGGTTTGATGCCCAATTGGGTAAATTATTTATTATTTTGATATTTTTTTTGTTCGCTTTGGTAATGAGGCAAAAGCGCGGCTTTGAATTGTGTCACTCAATACGCAATGCATTCGAAATTTCGGTGGAAGTGGGAAACGGTGTGTCTGAACACTTAGTTCCATCTACCTACCCTGCTATATGCGTGATACAGCGTGAAGCTGGAAAATAATACTTTTTTTATACTATTTGTCAATAGCGTTTTTACAAGGGATGTCGTTTCAAATCCATACTTAATTTTTATGGATAGATTTTTTTTTTGAAGAAAACATTTTTTTAATGCATTTAAAACATCTTAGAAGTTAGGAAGAAGTACCAGAGCTTACATATGAAAATAATTTTATCGTATAAATACTATTACAATGAAGCCGGTCGTGGCGCAGGGGCACCATTGTGTGATTGTAAACGCGAATAGTTGTGGGCTCGAGCCCCACTCGAGGAAATGAAATATTTAATTAAAATTATATTTTCGCTTTATTGTAAGGGAAAAACGCGGCGTTGAGTTCTGTCACTCAACACGCAATTACACTCGAATGCGACGGACAATGGGGAACGGAGTGTTTTAACACTAGGTTCGCTGTGCCTACTGCTACTGCCATCGGGATAGGGAGGAGTGAAGCTGTTTTAATTTAATTTTTAACTATTGTAATAATCTATAGTGACTAAGTAGTATATATTATTTATTGTAGCTTTCAAGTTAAAGCTAAGTTATTCAAAGTAAGGAGATATGTAAAATTAAGTTAACATACATTAGAACAATGCAAATTTCTAGACTTGCATCACTTTAAGAGGGATTCGGTTACTTAATTTATTATGAAATGTATACGATTGTTTTTTTAGCTTCACGCTGTATCCCGCACATATCAGGGTAGGCAGAGGGAACCTGGGAACATAGTTTTAAGACATTCCGTTTCTATTAAGACACATCCACTACTACTTCCACTGAATTTTGCAGGCTTTAAGTATTGAGTTGCGGAACTCAACGCTGCGCTTTGTCTCGTTATCAGAACGAGGAAAGGAAAATATTAAGTATTTCATTTTGTCGAGTGGAAATCGAACCCACAATCTGTCGCGATTACAGTCACACGCTTATGTCTTAGCGCCAGGACTGGCCTCGTAATAGAAGACTTAGTTATTACTATTCAACCCCGAAATTGAATCTTCTACAACCTTGTTATATATAAAAGATATTGCAAAACAACATGGGACGAGGCTTAATATTGGTTTTTATATTTACAAATATTGGAATATAAAAGGAGTGATTTTATTTTGGTATGTTTCTGACAGTTAGTTCAGGTGTATTCAATTGGATAACGAATGGACATTGATTCTCTTTTATTTTTATGTGAATACCTGAATATATAAAAAGTACCTTGCCTGTCTTTTATGAATAAAAACAGATTTTGTAAAGCCCTTTGTCTTATAAAATATGATATGAATTTGAATGGGTAATATCAAATAACTGTTTTGTATGTAATAAAAAAGAAATACTTTTATGGAAGCATGTTGAAATATTACGTTCAATCCTTTTGGTATTGTGCTTTTTTTTAAAGCTGAAAAAAAAAACAGTAAATAAGTTTTACTGATTTTCCCGTCACACACCGTAACCCGCACACAGCAGAGTAGGCAGAGGAAACCTAGTGTTAAGACACTCCTGTTCCCAGTTTCCGCCGAATTCTGGAGGCATTGCGGGTTGAGTGGCGGATCTCAACGCCGCTCTTTCCCTCGACACTAAAGCGAAGAAATGAAGATATAAATTTAAATAAATATTCATCTCATTGACTGGGGATCGAACCCACAACCAGTCGATTTTACAGTCACGTTTTGTGTTTACTGATTTGTTTTTCATTTATATAAAATTATTTTTATATTTGTTTCATTTATGTGCCCTTGTCTTTTTACTTTTGTAATAACTCCAATACCATACTCAGTTTAAATAATACTTTAAAATAATATAAAAAGTAGTTCTAAGCTTTTCCCCGAACAGCAGCAGCGTAGGCAGAGACAACCCTAGTTAAGGCACTCCGTAGCGGATTTTTCTAGATATTGTATGTTAAGTAATAGTAGGGGAGAGGGGGGCACATTCGAACAATTTTTAAACTTTGTGTCATATCTAAAAATTCTACAGTTTTTAACTTCTTTACTATTTCACAATGCTTAGGCCAACTATTGTGCCACAAAATCGTAGCATCATATGTAGAAAAATATATAAGTTAAAGGTGCAATATCAACTTTAGTAGCAGTAGTCAAATGTTCAAAGCTGCCCACCTTCCGAGGTAGCTTTGAACATATATGGGGCAGTTTTGAACTATCATTGAATTCAATGAAATTTAAAGGCTTTTAAGTAATTTTATTAATAAACTTAACATTAGAAACGATGGAGACCAAATATCAGTACCATTTTAAGTTAAAAAAAAATAATATACCTAGTTTAATATTGCGATTGTACTAGTACTAGTGTTAAATAACTTTAATATTATTAGAAGACTTTAAAAAACTTTAAAAAAAAAAACAGAAAAGTAGCTTTGACTTAGTAGAAGTAATTAACATTATGGGATCAATCATAGAATAAATCTAATATTATGAAAATAAAACAAAATATTTTTTAAATAAACAGCTTCCTACCCTAATTTGAACTTAGAAAAATTAAGTTTAAAGGAAAACATGGATGTAGTACGTGACGTAACCAGCAACTGAAATTGGGGCAAGTAGTCTACGTAAGAAATAAAAATCAGCTTCACGTTTTATCCCGCACACATCACGGTAGTCAGAGGGAACCTAGTGTTAATACACTCCGTTCACCACTTTCTGCCGAATTCTGGAGGCATTGCGCCGCGCTTAGCCTCGACACCAGAGCGAATATTTACTTAAATATAAATTTAAGTAAATATTTTATCTTCTCGAGTGGAGATCGAACCCACAACCAGTCGGTTTTACAGTCACACTTCGTGCCGCTGCGTCATGACTTGCCTCAAGTCTAGTCTACGTAAGACTTTTGAAAAACTAACGTAGCACTTGTCCTCTTTCTCAGGAAAGAAAAAATTATACAAGCTACTTTTTTACTATTCACAGATGATGAAACATTCGCTAAAACGAAGTCTCCAATATTTATTAAGTTGTAGTCTAATTCTTTTTTCTGCCACTCAACACGCAATGCCTCCAGAATTCGGCAGAAAGTGGGGAACGGGAGTGTCTTAACACTGGTTTCCCTCTGCCTACCCTGCTGTGTGCGGGATACAGCGTGAAGCTGATTTTTTTTTTAGTCTAATTCCATTTCGTAGTTTTCATACGCACAGGTATCAGTATCTTCATTCTCTTCACAGTAAATTGTCACTTGCTCTTCTGATTCCAATTGCATTATTGCGTCAGTTTCTTGTGAAGAAAAGTTCAGTATAGTTTTGTTCAAAACTGCCCCCTTTATTTTGTTCAAAGCTGCCTCAGTGGTATTTGAAAATTTCCAAACTTTTTTTTTTTCAAGTAAAAGTTTCAAAATTGTAGTAATCTCTAGTTTATTGCATGATATATGAAACATTCTAACCAAAAGAGGAAAAAATAAAACCATATACATCGATTTGGATCCCTGCAATCCTTACGCGTTTATTTAAAAATGCATAAAATTTTACTCAAAATCAAACACTCCTCGTAACTCAACAACTGGCTCTCATATATCAGTGGTGACAAGTGACACGTGTGCAGATTAGTGCTGCCACTACTCAAAAAAAATCTACCAAAATTTATTTTTAAAATAGCTCTGTTATCACATATTTTCAAAGGTGCCCCTGTTCTAAGCTACCCCCCTCTCCCCTACTCAATTTTGAACTAAAAAATATTTTTCTTATCTTTATGCTGTATTTCGCACATAGCAGGGTAGGCAGAGGGAACCTGGGAACCCAGAATTAAGTTATTCCATTTTCCGCCGTTTTGAATAGTTTTTTTTTATCGTGTTGATTAGCGGAACTTAATGCCGCTCCTCGTTACCAAAACGAGGAAATGAAAATATTAAATATTTCATTTCTTCGACAAGGAATTGAACTTACAACCTATCACGGTTACTGTCGCTTGTTCCTCTGCACCACTCACTAAAACTAATAATTTGTCTTTTTTAAGCTCCACACTGTATCCTGCACACAGCTTGGTAGGCAGAGGGAACCTTGTGTTAAGACACTCCGTTCCCCACTTTCTGCTGAAATTAATGATAAACATAAAAAAATGGTTCTACTAAGGAAGAGATACACTTTACTTACCAATTCATATGGTTATTCTTTTTTTAAGTTAATCCTTTCCACATACAATTTCCTACGTCCTTTTGCAATTGTAAATTTATCTCCGAAGCTATTAGTTCGATAAAATTCAACTAAAACGATAAATATACTCGACTTTGACGAATCACCGGTTTCCCTCCAAAAGAATACTAAAACCAACTTTATTTTGCCATTTACGAATTATATTTCTTTTATATTAAGCTCAATTAGAATGGCATACGGTTTAAATTCTATTTTATCTCAGTGTAGTTGAAGTAAAGATAAGTTTGTAAAATTTTTGTATCTGTGTCACTTGGGATCGTTTTGTTCGAACAAAACTTATTACTGGCGCCTACTGAATAAAAGATTGTATGAAAATGTAGACAGATGATATGGGTTGATCATACTCAAATAGGTATAATTTATAAGAAAAATTGCTTATGCAGAGTATAGTTCCATATTTGAATTAAGTACAAGTTATTTCATTTTAGAGGCCGTCGTGGTTCAGGGGCACAAGGGCGTGACTGTAACGCGGCGGTTGTGGGTTCGATCCCCACTCGAGGAAATGAAATATTTATTTAAATTTTATGTGTGGTGTCGAGGCAAAAGAGTGAGGCGTTGAGTTCCGACACTCAACACGCAATGCCTCTAAAATTTGGCGGAAAGTGGGGAACGGAGTGTCCTAACACTAGGTTCCCTCTACCTACCCTGCTGTATGCTGGATACAGCTTGAAGCTAATAATAATATTTTATTTTATATCATTTATTCTATATTTTAAAACCGTTGCGGTGCAGCTGCGGTACCTGACTGAAACTGTTGTGGCTCATTTCGAACTTGAGAGAATGACTTTTTCTCATTGTCTCGCTCTGTTAATAAGACAAAGCAAATTAAATTAAGCCACTCAACAAGCATTCAATTGGACGGAGAGTCTACTAGACTAGACACTAGGTTCTTTTTCCTTATAATACTGCGCATAATATAGAAAAGTAAGTGAAACATAAAAACATATCCGGTAGTACACATAAAGATAACTTTTCTTTATAAAAATCAGAATTAAATCAATTAAAATAGCTTTACGCTGTATCCCACACACAGTAGGATAGGCAGAGGGAACCTAGTGTTAAGACGATCCGTTCCGTTCCGTTTCAATAAATATTGCATTTTCTCGAGTGGGGTTCGAACTCACACCATAGTTGGTGCCTGCGCCACAATTGTTCTCAAGTCTTTCTATATAAAATTCTTTTTCTTTAAAAATGAAGCATATAAGAATAAGTTGCCTAACAAATATACTAGCATTAGCATGGCTTAAGCTAAAATAGTAACCATTGTGCTTATATTGCAAAAGTGGTCACCAGACTGTGAAATGTACTGGAATTTATCAAGCACAGTATTCACGGTGTAGTCGGAAAAGTAACCGGATGTACCTTGGAGCGGAACTTTTGTGAGGACGAACAGATATTTCAAATTTGTTGATAAGTAGTGTTTGTTTTGTTGAGAAACTTAATGTGTGTGACTTAAGAGCTTTGAGGTTTATAGACTTAATTATTTGTACAGAATAGAAGAAAATATATAAATTGGCACAAACGTAAGATTGTATGAAAGTAATATTTAATTATGTTTATAATTAAATGTTTATCAACATGCAATACCTCCAAAACTAGGCGGAAAATGGGGAACGGAGTGTCTTAACACTAGGTGCCCCCTGCCTACCCTGCTGAAACTGAAACTGATTTGATTATTAATTTGTTTGTGATTATAATAATAATATTTTTTTATAACATGCAATACAAAAATAAAAAGAGGAGAAACTTATAATTTTTTTATAGCTTCAAATCGAATTCCGCACATAGTAGGGTAGGCAGAGAGAATTCTTGAGGCACAGCGTGTTAAGTGGCGGAACTCAACATCCGCTTTATCAGAATTAAAATATTAAATATTAGATTCCTCTGAGTGGGAATCAAACACACAACCATAGCAAGCAAAATGTAAATAAATTGCCTGAACTTAAAATTATTTTTTTGTGAAAAATCGTAAGGTTATGAAAAGTGCAAGATACAAGAAGTTACGTAGCGTTATTTGAATGACATTATATTAAAATATACAATTTTATATTATTTTATTTTGAGTTGTGGCGCATTGCACAAAGTGTGACTGTAAAGTTGACTGATTGTGGACTCTATTCCAGCTCGAGGAAATTAAATATTTATTTAAATTTATTTTAGCATTTTTTTGCTTTTCTTGGCGTTGAGTTCTGTCACTCAACACGCAATAACGCATCCGAAATTCGGCAGAAAGTAGGAGAAGTGAAAGTGTCTTAACACTAAGTTCTCTCTGCCGATTTACTTATATTAAGTATATATTTTTTTTCAATATAAAATTACGGTTGTACTAAAAGAAGTTAAGTCTTAATCCCAACCAAATAAAAATATAATTTGAGTGATATCGATTAGTTTGGAATGAATAGAATTAATGTATTATTCTTGTGACCTAGTGTAAAGACACTCTGTTCCGTACATTACTCCCAAATTTGAAACATTTCGTGTCTAATGGTAGAACACAGTACTGCATTTTACCTTACCAGAAATGAAACGTTTTTTTTTGAAGTTTCTTTTTCTACAGATTCAACAAAATGAAATTTCTAATTTGTGTTTTCCATGCATATTATTGTTTGCAAATGGTCTATTTGTCGCGATTTAACCCTTACAACGCAGATGGGGTCCCAAAGGCTGAGGATTACCAACTTCGCCTCAAACCGTCAAATGACGTCATTTGCTATAAACGCCCACAATTTATTGACAACGAAATTGACAGATATTGCTCAAGATATCGTAAAATGCAAAGCAAATTAAGGATTTGTGGTAAATGGTATCCACAAATATCTTTAGTATTTGTCATAGAATTTGTCAAATTGCTTTAGAAATTATATTATTTTTTTAATAATATAGTTATTATATGTTTTATTATTATATATTTGTTATATTATAATGAAAAATAATATTACTATAATATAAAATAATTTGCTCAAATAAAAATATATAAGTGTAGAATATAAAAATAAACAATCACACAATTTCTTAAAAATATTGTAAAATGATCTTAAAATTTGCTATAAAATAGTACTGAATTACTGTTTGTTTGCAAAAATTATATTGAATTTGCTTGTGTGTACATTTATTGTGAAATATTGTGTATGATGCACTGACTGATGCATTGAGGCACTGTCATAAAAGCTTAACATTATTATTTTTATTTTTTTCTTGAGATCTGAGTGATGTGTCAATAAATATATGAGAAGGATAGTGAAAGAAAAATTTCTGTATACGGTAGTTATACATCAAGATATATTTTAGATTTCAAGGTAATGAAGCGGAAGCTGGGATTTATAGATATTGCACTTGCTAACAATAAATAATAAAATAGGGTAAAATGCCTTTCTATTTTCCGTAATAGCCTATATAAAACACAATATAGAATGGACAAAATGAAAGGGGTCATCTCAACCCCTTGTAATGGAAAAATGCTAAATTTACCGTCAGGAACTGGTCATTCAAGGGTTGTGGAGAGGACGTCGTGATTTTTTTACTGCTTTTGTGTTTCCTTTGAAATAATTTTCTTATATAAATGTAAGTCATGAGTCAATGCGGTGTGTATAATTTATATAAATTGTAAAATTTCATATAAACAATTTTTTATCTAACAAATAAATAAAAGATATAGATATATTTGCTGCTTACAAAATAAATATTAATATTATTGTATATATTTATATTTAACTGGCTTAGCACCAGATATTATAAAGACCTTGTATTGAAATGAGGACAATGTATTTTAATATTTTTACTTTTCAAATACTCCTGTAGACAACTTTTAATTGCGTGGGAAAGGTGGACTTATTTCTAAAAGAGATTTCTTGCAGTCAACCTGTGGAAGTGGGTGAAATAAACATATAGCGGGATGACAAAATTGTGCAATATTCAAAAAGAAAAAAAATGTAACATAAATATGTTATATTAAAAAACATATACATACATACATATTTTTTTTTTTAATCTTTAATAATAAGTAAGTATGTAAATTGTAAGGTACTTTTAACTTGAACCACACAATTTCTGGGTCTTTTCTGCGATTTTCCGTGCAATAAAATAGCGTTGAGTTTGACACGCGTTTCAAGGGTTAGTTACAATAGAAAAATGGGAATTTAATTTCCCTTTGACTCTTTCAGTGGTCAACAAATGGGGTGTCGAGCCATAAATTTCTAACTAAAGGGTACTAAGTAAGATGTTTTAGTTACTTATAAAAAATAATTTTGTAAATATACTAATTATAGAGAATTTTTTGTAATGTTATTATTTAAAAAAATACGTTTTCTGTTAAACTTGTTAGCTTTTAGCTCGTAAATCGTAACTTGCCAAATAAGATGTTCTTATGTTATTTTTTTAGTTTAATAGTGGTTTCTTTTTGGATAATGATCCAAGAAAAGAACATAAATATGATAAAATAATATACTAAGCAAAAATTTTAAGACTATATAAAAATTTTAACTTACTATAATTTGCGTCCGTGTTCTAGTGGATGGCTTGTTTAAATGTTTCTTCGTATACATAATATGCATTTATACACATATATATATCGCTTTAATAAATATGTTTATATGTAACTTTTTTAATCATAAAACTTACATTATAGTTATTATATAAATATTTCATAATATACTTTTAGTTACATTGATTCTTCTATTGCACTATCTTTCACGCTTTGGCTTATAAAATAAATAAGTAAAAAACAGACAAACAAATGAAAATATACAGGCTATATACTTCAATTCTTTTCTATTGTATTTTCATATAAAAAAATATTTATAGTTATACTTTTATAGTACCAGTACTAGTTCTTACTATACAATTTATAAATGAGTTTTATGCATAAAATTTTAAATGATTTTTACGCATAAAATTTTAAATGATAAAACTAACGATTTCACTATCAGTTATACATCACGGGATAAGCAAACTAAGTACTCAAAACTTATCTCGTTTTAAACGGAAACTCAATTATCTAAATTTATTTAGGGTGTTAAGTTATTCATTACATTACATTCGCACCCGTTGACCGAGAGGTGGACAGAGATGGACAAAAAGACCGTGCGCATTACATATGCAGGGTTTGAAGCGTAAATGGATTGTGTATTGTTACCAGTTAATTGATTTATGCAATTAGATTAATGGATTTAGAACGGTACTCTATTAAAATACTAAATCAGATTAAAGTTTCAATTGTTCAAATTCAAAGATGGACGGACGTTGATCACTACCAACTTCCATCTTTGTATTTGAACAATAGAAACTTTACTTTTTTACTTTTACTTTTTTAAGTCGTGAGTTCTGAGTGTCATTAAAAAATATCTGAGTTTTGTTTTAATTTAATTAAATTATTAAGTTAATAGTAAGAAAGTCGTAGTGCAGTGGAGCAGTGTGCGGCTGTCACCGCGATAGGTTGTGGGTTCGATATCCACTCAAGGAAATGAAATATTTAATATTTTCATTCTCTCTCTCTCTTTCTCTTTCAAGTAACAGTTTTGTTAGTATGTGTTGAAGCCATAAAGATAAATAAGATATAGACTTAATGTAATATTGATTATAATTATACTTATTAAGATTAAGTGCTATATTAAATAAAAGTACTGATTATAAAAAAATATACACAATTTTTTTATGAAAATAGTGTATTTACTTATATAAAACTAAAATCAAAGAAAAAAAAATCTGCTTCACGCTGTACCCCGCACACAGCAGGGTAGGCAGAGGAAACCTAGTGTAAAGATACTCCGTTCCCTACTTTCTGCCGAATTCTGGAGGCATTGCGTGCTTAGTGGCGAAACTCAACGCCGCGCTTTGCCTCAACACCAGAGTGGGTATCGAACCCACAACCAGTCGCGTTTACAGTCACTTACTTACATTTATATACCTAATACCTTATTATAATACCCCTAAAATTAAAGAAAGTTATAAAAATCGTACCCAGTCGCAATGTATTTGTTTGTTTAGTTTTGCACGTTTTCATACAAAAGTAAACTATATATTAATACAAGAATTCTGCTGAGTGGTTAATTATCTTCTTACATCGATATGTTAACCGACCTAATTTTTATCTTTTTGAATCTTTTATTTACAGAATCGAATTTGTTATCCTTTTACTATATATAGAGATTGTAATTGTTTTATGTATCATTCATATATAGGCTATAACCTTATAATAAGCATGTCACTAAGCTTCGATTAATGAAATATTTTCAATTTCTAGCTCTGGCAACGAGGCGAATGGCAGTATTGTGTACCGCTTAATACCTCTAGAGCACCAGAATAACATTAGGATCCCAGGTTCCCTCTTCTTTACAATTCCAACCATCTCTTCCCAAGATTAGCACGTCCAACCAAACAAACAGTTCAGCTTTACATTACCAGTGCAGCTACAATAGACTATCCCTAAATTTAGTATTTATCTAATTAATTGTATTGTATAATAGCTCCTAAATACCTCTAGGTTCCCAGGTTCCCTCTTCTTTTCAATTCCAATCATCCGTTCCCGAGAGTTTACATTAGCAGTGCAGCTACTATAGATATCCATATAGACAAAGATCATTGGACCATCTCTTAATTTAGTATTTATCTAATTAATTGTATTGTATAATAGCTTACCTATTGTTTCTAATATCAATATGGGTATTTCGCTAATTATACGCGTGGATTATCCGTTATGTCAATTGAGACTGATTTCGGGTTAATTATAGTTGGATTATCGATACGTAATTAGTGTCATATATCTGATAAGGTTTTCAATTACGTGTCAATTTGTATGTTATCTATTGGCTTCTGTGTGGCTGTCTATGTCTTAATTATTGTATGGGCGTGTATGTATATATATGTATGTTGTGTTGAAGTAATAGTTTAGTTTGTGATGTGGGTTCTTATTTTATGAAGGTATTGAAGTATTGTAGTGGTAGAGGTGCAGCTTGATGCAATATATATATTTAAATGAAGTAGGTGCGGCGTTAAGTTCCGGCACTCAACAAGCTATGTTTCGAAAATAGAGTGGAAAATTTCAAAGTTCTTTCTGCCTACCTTGCATTGTGGTAAAAAGCCTGATGCTGCTAATAATTACAAAATTTTCAAATCATTACAATTTTGAATTTGAATTTTGACTTGATAACTATATATTTCAATATCTAGATTCGAAAATAATCCATACATAATCCTAACGATTATCTACAAAATTTTAAATTCTCAATCCTTTTTCCCAACAATAAAGCCCAGAAGAACCTGATATATATTAGTATATTTACTAGTTTTACAGGTAAAACATTGGAAGAGTAACGCTATATAAAATATAAACACTACGAAGCTCAACAGATAAATCCATTACAGGAATTGCTCGGTTCACAATAAATCACGCCGTGAACTGTCATTGTAGTTTTTGACAAATGACCCGCAGAAACAAGAGATGAGAACAAATGATGTGTGAAATAATATCATGTGGAATATATTTGATCAGTTTTACGCTATATCACGTATACAGCAGTATGGGTTACGGGAATCTAGTGTTAAGACACTCCGTTCTCCATTTTCCGGTAAATTTTAGAGGCGTTGTGTGTTGAGTGGTGGAACTTCAAGCCGGGCTTTTACCCTGGTGCCAGAGCGAAGAAATGAAAATATCAATAAATAATAATTCATTACCTCGAGTGGGGATCGAACCCACGAACTAACGCGTTATGTCACTTCGCCACAACGGCTTCGTAGAGATATTTGTTATTGTATTAAAAACGAAGACTAAATTAGGAATGTGAAGAAGGACGTGGATGAGGTGTTGGTTCTTTTTGTGAAAATATCTAACAAGGAGGCCACTGTGGCGCAGCGACTCCAGGTTCGATTCCTAGTAGTAATAATGAATTATTTCCATTTGTTCGTTCTGATATTAAAATAGAGTACCGCGTTCGCCTGACCACTTGATCGGAAAATGGGGAATGGAGTAATCTTAACACTAGGTTCTCTCTGCTGTGAGTGAGATATCACCGGAAAGCCAAAAAAAAATTTTGAATTATTTTTGTAAGATTATCAAATTAATAAGATAAAAATTAACAATGATTGCAGATGTAAATTAAACTCGAGAAAAATATATTGAGATATTTACGTGAAAAATGGATTGAAAAGTAAAAGTTTTCATTTACTTTTTGAAACTTTATAATAAATATAAAAATATAAATTTGACTTCAGATACAATAAAAAAAATTATTGTAGTTACTTATAAAATAAATACTTATGTCCCTGCGCCACGACGAGTAAGTTAAGTATTTATTTATTTATTTATTTTTTTTTCATTTATTTATGTACCACACAAGAAAGAAAGTACAGAAAAAACATATAACAACGGAAATAATGTGTACAACGGATAACTTATCTCTAATAGAGATCTCTACCAGAAACCCTTGAATGTAGGAGACGTAAAGAGAAATGATTCGGGTGCGGTATTTAAATATTACGGTAATAATAATAAACCTACATATAAATATACTTAATATTAGTCAATATAACTATACTTATATAAATATATAAATACTACATAGACATAAAAAAAACTCATAATAACATAAATATATACAATAACAGAAAGAAATTGAAAAAGAAAAATCAAAATAATAAGGAAATGGAACAAGCGAAAACTAAAAATTCTAATCGAGATTAAGAAAATGTTGTTTTAATCTCATTTTAAAAGTATTAAGAGACGGATTGCCAGCCTATTTAACTTTTAATTAAGTATTTATTCTATTTAACAAAAAAAAATTTTTTACAGGATATATTTTAATGTAATTTTCTAAACTTTTCCTAATACTGTCAGCGTGATGGTTAGTTTATTGTTATTTTTATTTCAAAAACCCCTTTTTGTGGCTATAACTGTCCATATCGATGTTACAGACCCACATTATTAAACTTTATTTCCTTGCTTTTAACAGTTTCTGAGCACGAAATTCACGAATTCATGTATCTTATAGAGATACTCTGTGGGGAACCTTACTATGAATGTAAACAGAGGTAACATTAAGCCTAATGTTAGATTGTATTGCGTTTCCTGCTGTGTTTATAATAATATATATAATATACTTACACCAACCTTACTTAAATTTAATAACGAAATTGTAAGTAAATCTCACTATAAACGCGATGATTATTGAATATGGGGAATGATAAGATAGACAAAGCGCGGCGTTGAGTTCCGCAACTTAAAAAGGGAAAGCGTTTCTTACCCTAGTTATTTATTGAAATTAAGTTATCTCTGCCTATGGTGATGTACCGTTGAAATTATAGGACTTATACACTACTTTAAGATTAAACAACTATGAAAATAATCATGCAGTTTTTGTCCGTCCGTGTCGTCAAAATGTAAATATAAAAATGGTAGGCAAAATCAATATTATGAATATGTTTCCTGTTTGATTTTTTTAAATTAATATCTTCGTTCAATAAAATAATAGTATTTACAAAAGAAATATATACAATTAAATAATATTTTTACTTTAAAACATTGCTTTGAAAATATATTTTACACTATTGTACCGTTAGTACGATAAATCAAGAAGCTCACTTAATTTTGTATATCGTGCTTAGAGCTTAGGTCAGATTCTATTCTACCTCCAATGCGTTAGTGATTAATGATAGAGGCAGTGACAGGAATACAATGTTATTTTATCTTAACGCCATAATCAAAGAACAGAACAGCTTTTGTAGTAAGGAGCAAGGAACCTAGTGTTAAGACACTCCGTTTACATTAAAATACTTACGTTCCCACTTTTTCGTAGGCGTTCCGTGTTAAGTGGCTTAATTCAAGGCGGCGCTTTGCCTCGTTACAAGACCGATGAAAATTATTTTTTTTTTTTTTCATAGAGTGGGAATCGAACCTACAACCTGTCGCGTTTACAGTGATACGCTTGTGCCCCTGCGCCACGACTGACATGAACAGTTATTTTATGTTATATATTATACAGAACACTTTATTTTTGGGATCGATTTACGAGAGGAAGCAATTATATTATACTTATTAAAAATCGTTTATTGGAAAATATCGTCCACATAATATAAAATGAAAATGTTATATTTCTTCAAATATATCTTTAAAACTTTAATATAAAACTGGTAAAACACATTTAAAAAAAATCATTTAAAGAATCGACACCAATTTTCAACTGTCACTCAAATAAACACCGAAAAAAAAGGTGAAATTATAAAACGTAATAGCCCACTCAGAACCAAACATCAAACACTAATAATGACCATTTCTCAATGACATTCACACAAAAGAAAAACAATAAGTTTAAAAGAGTTTAGGAGTGCGTAAAATGCCCCCGGCTAATACTTCCCTGTGGTAAAGGGTTAAAGATTTAAACCCTTTGGCGACGACAGTAATTAATAGCAGATTTCTTTGAAAAATCCCCTCGAAAGGAAAAAAGTGTGAATTTTCTTTTAGTAAAATTGTTATTACTTCGAAGCTAATAAGCTCTCCTAAGGTATTGTTGGGAGGATCAAAGAGGTGCGTTTATATATTTTTTTGCCTTAGTGATTGATTGTATATAAAGATATTTATATTTCTATCAATATTGGTATTGGTCGTGGTGCAGGCCACAAGGTTGTGAATGTAATATAAGTGGGATAAATTGTGAATTCGATTCCTACTCGAGGAAATGATATATTAAATATTTTTATTTTCGTCACTCAACACGCAATGCCTCCAGAGTTCGTTGGAAAGTGAGGAACGAAAGTGTCGTAATGGGGACGGAGTATTTTAACCTAGGGAACCTGAGGAAATAATCCCAAGTTCCTCCTGCCTACCTATGTGCGGGATACAGCGTGATGCTAAAAGAAAAAAATGTACACTTATATAATGCTTTTCAGCTTCACGTTCTACCCCACCTAGAGAAAAGTAAACAAAAAAAACTTAGTGAACACTACCTTTTCATTAATATGTTTTTTTACATACCTTATTAGATATTCTTTCACCTTTACGTTATATTACAAACTAGACTAAGTAGTTGGAACGTGGGAACCCAGTGTTAAGGTATTCCGTTTACATTGACACTCTTCCGTTCCCCAATTTCCGCTCGATTCTAGAGACATTGCGTGTTTATTGTTGGAACTCAGTGCCACGCTTAGGCTCGTTACCAAAGCGATGAAATGAAAATTCGCATTTCAGAATATGAAATAATAAATATTTAATTTCCTCGACTCGAGGACACCAAACCCACAACCACCGCGCTTACAATCGCGTACTTGTTGTGCTCCTGCGCCACGGTGGTATTGTAATGTTCATTACAACACCGCAATCGGTTACATGATTAAATGGACTTGCGGCTGCTGAGTTATATCCAGTCGTTTTACAATTGCTTTCCAGGGTTGACTCTGATAAGTTTATATAATTTTATATTTTATTGCTTTTTTTTCTTTGTATATTTTTTGTCAGTGATTTTACTCTCTTTTTTTTTATTTATCGCTGCAACTATTGGGTTTAGTAACATATTTTAATTGAGCTATAATTATTTTTTTAGAAACATAAAAATTTGAACGTAGCAAGCTACGTCGAAATATTGACAAGTACTATTAAGGAAATTAATTTAACCCAAATATTTTTCCATCTTAAGTGTGCGATAAACTCTTTTAAAAATATTTTTTTTTACTATAAATTTATTTTTTTGATTGGAATTTGATTAAAATTTATTTTAATTTTTAAATTTTCAATGCAAATGCAAAAATATTAAATTATACTAAATATATTAAAGAAAAAAAAAATAAACAAAAAATACGCTTACTTTCCTTTTTTTATTTTTTTAGTTTTACGCTATATTATTTACAGCAGTGTAGGCAAAGGGTTCTCCGCTTTCCACCCAATTTTCGATAAAATCGCTTGTTCATTAGAGTTGTATTACCAAAGCGAGAAAAAAACAATTCATTCCCAGGAGTGACAATCGAATACAGTGCCGCATCACCACGACATATTTATAAAAAGAAATGAAAATGGAAAAACCTCTTAGCACTAAACTCTATCTTAATCCATTTAAAAATGCAGAGCATTCCTTAAGTAGAAAAAAAGTGACCTTTAGCCTGTTAATAACATTTTCACAACCCTAATACCGCTAGGTCTATTAACCGTCGATCTGTTAATCACCGGTTTGGTTTATATCTCGACCGCTGTTCACTCCGAATTGATATTTATTGCTTTATTGTGGATTTTCATATTAGGCAATACGAATTTGATTTTTACAATTGAGTTATTATTGAGAAAGATTAATTGTTTGAGGCCAGTCGTGACGCAGTGGAACCAAATGTGACTGTAAACACTACTGGTTGTGGGTTCGATCCCCACAACATGTTTGCTCTGGTGGCGAGGCAAAAAAAACTACAATGTACTTTATTGTATTATAAATTTATGCTATTTCTCTGTTTAGGCAGTGGAAACCTAGTGTTAAGGCGTTAGGTTCTGAATTTTCCTCCAAATTCTGGAGGCATTGTGTGTTAAGTGGTGGAACTCAATGCAGCGGCTTAGCTCGACAAGATAGCGAAGAATTGAAAATAATAAATATTTCCATTTCTTCGAGTGGGGAACGAACCCATAACCGTTTAGAGTCACACGCTCGTGTCCCTGCACCACGACTGGCCTCAAAATAATAAATTAAAAAATCAAATCAGCTTGACGCTGTATCCTGCACACAGCAGGGTAACGGCAGAGGGAACCTAGTGTTAAGACACTCCGTTCCCCACTTTCTGCCAAATTCTAGAAAATAATAAACTATAAATAATTATTATAAAATTTTTAATTATTGTAAAAAACACACTGATCAAATAAAAACTAAATAAAACACCCTTAAGTAACTAAGTAGTAAGTTAACATTTTAATTTCCATAATTCAAATATTCTCTCTATTTCTCTCTATTTCAAGAAAATTTAATTTTAACCTCTACAAAAAGATTCGACTCGACTGTTTTAGATTTGTTAATTGAATACAGACCGAATGTCTGTCTGCGAAACAGTTAAATGTACGGAATTGAGGTGGAAAAGAAAATGAACAAAAGCTTTGAATCGGTTACATTGATTACGTTTTGTACAATACCTTTCTCTGAGATGGGAGAAAAATGTTCAATAGAGTTTATCTATATATCTATATCTATATCTATTTACTTATAATAAAATCGTAAAGATCCTTTAAGATGTCTGTACATAGAAGATACATAAGAGTTAAATACATACAAAAATGTTATTAGTACATAATACAAAAATGTTATTAGTATATTTTAT
This sequence comes from Heliconius erato demophoon, assembly GCA_018249695.1. Lineage (NCBI taxonomy): Eukaryota > Metazoa > Arthropoda > Insecta > Lepidoptera > Nymphalidae > Heliconius > Heliconius erato. Next base: position 19,234 of record DWQW01001936.1, read on the forward strand.
AACGTAATATAACCAAAATTAATGATTTTTAATTATTTTATCTGTTTAGCTATGCGTTTGTTTACTCTAATCTCAGGAACAGCTTACCTGATTTCATTGTAGTCACTATTGTAGCTTTTCTTATTTTTTTTCGTTATTTTTATTTCACTCCTGACTAGCCTGCTGTGTGCGGGATACAGCGTGACGCTGATTTATTTTTTTATCATGGTGATGTTAGCGGGTAAGCTCTGAATATAAGCGAAATGTTTGTGTGTTCGATTCCCGCTCGGGACGTTGAGGGTAACCACTCATCACGCGAAATAAGAACAAAGTGACACTTCTCTCTCGCTAAATAAAATACCCAAAACGTAAAAATTCGGACAGCCACAACATCATTTTATTAAAATTAAAATAATTCAAAATCACCCTTACATTTATACCCTATTTGTATAGAAAAGGGATACATGGAAATCAAAGGGCTACTTTGGCATGTTGACAAATAAACGTATGAAAATAATATCTTATAAGCTGAACACGGAAAAATGGTCTTTACGACATAAAGCAGTATTACCAACATAAGGACTGGAATCCCATATATCATTTAACAATGTAAAGGTTTCATACTGTCGAGGGATTACACTGATTTATTGCGAAGGAAGTGGTCGCTTTTCATTTCGAAATATCTTTTTCAAATTTATATTCATTTCGCTATGAATAAGATATTTTTTTTAATAATCCGCTTATTATAGGTAAAAGGGTAATTTTGATATGGGAAGTGAATCTTTTGTATGTGATTGTTATGGTAACTTTGAAAGAAGTACTGGTACTATTATGCATATGTGAGACCAGTGCGGCAGCGACAGGTTGTGGATTCGATTCCCACTCGAGGAAATGAAACATTTAATAATTGTTGTTCGTCGTTCTGGTAGCGGGACAAAGCGCGGCGTTAAATTCCACCCCTCAACATACAATTTCGCTGTAATTCGGAAATGTCTTAACACTAGGTTTGCAGTTCTCAGATTACAGAGGGAATTCTCTGTTTTCTCTGCTATGAGCGAGATACAGAGTGGAGCTAAAACATATGCATGTCCTACTATGGTGCAGTAGGACAGAGTCAAACAGAGAGACTGTCAAGGCGATGGCTATAAGTTCGATCCTCATTTGAGGACATTATTTTAATTCACATTTTAACAAAATATCTCTTTTTCCTGAAAAATCAGACATTTAGGCAGGCAGAGAGAACATTGAGCTATGATGTGTTGAGTTATATTTGAGTTACATGAGGCCAGTTGTGGCGCAGCGGCACAAAGTGCGACTGTAAAACCGACTGGTTGTGGGTTCGATCCCCAATCGAGGAGATGAAATATTTACTTAAATTTATATTTCCATTTCTTCGCTCTTGTGTCGAGGTAAAGCGCGGCGTTGAGTTCTGCCACTCAATACGCAATGTCTCCAGAATTCGGCAGAGAGTGGGGAATGGAGTGTCTTGACACTAGATTCCCTCCGCCTACCCTGCTGTGTGCCAGATACAGCGTGAAGCTGCCGCTGCTGCTGCTACATACAATGTTCATTTTTTTATGCAAACAATTAGCAAATATATTTATATTTGTAACAAAACATACTATTATACAAAAGTTCGCAAGGGTGCACCTTCATGTCCTACTCGTACCTACATGTAACCTTAAACCGATTCATCATATCAAATAAAGCGATTTCCAATACAGCCCTACGGTTCTAATGTTTAAAACATATCTTTCGCTAGTGTTGCTACGAAAAAATAAAAATGTGAGTGAAGAGTGAGTTTGTTTTGTAGTTAAGAATTCCGTAGAATAAAAATTGTTCTGTATGTAATAAAGGTCGATATAACATAAATATCCAGTAGGAAGTAGGTACCTACTATGTAATCCAATAGATGTTTTATTAAAATTTTAAATAATTTTTTTTCGCTTATTTTGTCTTGATTGATCTTTGAAAAAACGATGTCGATGATAATGGAGAGAAGAAAGATCACGTAAAATGATGTTTGAATGTATGTATGGATGAGAAGTTTCATGGCAGTTGACGAGTCGAAAGAGATGTCCTGAGACCGTAGCGTTTAGTGCTTCCTTCTCTCTAAGGTAGTCAGGTAGGCGCTTAGAATAAAGCCAGAGATAAGAAAAAAAGAACCTCACGTGAACGCGATTTTTAAAAAAGGTTTTAACAAATTCACCCTACGGATCCCCAAAAATGAAAACACCAAAGCGGGCAGGAATTTCCCCGGTGCGGTGTTGCTAGACAATAAACTACGGTGAACGCTTTTTTGACGGATGACTGAATGGGGGTGATGAATGTGAGCGATCTTTGCGTATAACGTAGAAAAGGTAGGTATAGCGTATAATATAATATATTGTTCGTAAATAAATTTCTGATATTTCCACTCCTTCGCAATGAAATGGCAACGATATTTGTTTTTTTTGTTGGTAATAGAGTATACATTTTTTTTTAATTATTTTTCGGTTTTCTTTTTTGTGTGTGATCTTGGGTGGTTTTTTGGATTTCAATAATAAAATGTTTGTGTGTGAGGCCGATGTGGTATAATGGTGTTTAACTGCAAACGCGACGATTGTGAGTTCAATTCCCACTTGGGAAAGTAAATTATTTTCATTTCCTCGCTTTGGTTTCGAAATAATCTGAGGTCCGCAACTCAATTACCTAATGTCTCGGAAACTGGATGGGAAATGGGGGACGGAGTGTATGAGAACTAGGATCTCCACCTACTCTACTATTAGTTAGTAAAAAAATGCTTAGATAACTAAGTATGTAATGACTAATCTGGATAATACAGTAAACACAGCAACAAACCAATACATTTCACAAATACACAGCAAAGATAAGAAATTCAATAACTTAAAACTACCTTTAGAGATATTTTCGTCGTCGATACAGTTCATTGAATAGAAAGCAATATTTATAAGCAAATTCTATTTGCAAATACAAACAATTGTATGGAGTAGTGCAATTGAATTGGTTTTTTTGTTCTTATTCTGTAAACAACATGTAAACGAGGCGACTACATGGCAGTCAGTCTGTCTGTTAGCTTTTGGCAGAGGTATATGTGTATACACGGTTGGATATTTTGACGAATAATTTTATTTTTAGAACCGTTGCAGCAGGTTTACTATTTGGTTGTAAGCATTGTGGATTGTGGGTTCAATTCTTATTGGGTGTTATCCAATGGGAAATGGTTCCATCACCTAAGGATTGGACAGAAATTTGGGAAGTGAGTGTCTGAAACATTGAACCTTACCTACCTTCCGTCTATCCTCCTATATTGAATAGGTACCTTCTGTCTATCCTCCTTTATAGAAAAAAACTAAATTTTTCGCATTTTTTTTTACTTGAGGTCAATCGTGGCACAGTGGCACGAAGTGTGACTGTAAAACCGACTGGTTGTGGGTTCGATCCGCACTGGAGATCCCAGGAGGAGATGAAATATTTACTTAAATTTATATTTCCATTTCTTCGCTCTGGTGTCGAGGCTAAGCGCGGCGTTGAGTTCTGCTACTTAACACGCAATGCCTCCAGAATTCGGCAGAAAGTGGGGAATCGAGTGTCTTAACACTAGGTCCCCTCTGCCTACCCTGCTGTGTGCGGGGTACAGCGTGAAGCGTTATTTTTTTTTACTTTATTTTGCTCGATATTCTTTCACGCAGTACATTTTCAATAATAGATTCATCTGTATTCAGGCAAGTTTTTTCCGTTACTTTCTTTCTGCGATTGGTATAAAATCGTTTCCAGCGTACAATTGTTTTGTATTCCCTTGATTTCGAATTTCATTAGGGGATTGTATGGCTGGCATGTTTTGGACTTAATTTTTGCTAGCTTACTCCAGATATAAACAAAAGCTAATAAAAATTCGAAAGGACAAACGTTGCATAATTTTAAATTTAAATGTATGCAAGTGCAATCGAGTTTAGAATTGTATGAGAATGTCCTTGTGTTATTTTATGTAAAATGTTTGAGTATGTAGAGTATAAAGTAGGTTGCGGGTTCGATTTTAGGTTAAGGTTGTTTATGGGATCGAAATAGGTGGAAATTAGGGACGATGAATAGAATGATGTACCACTAGGTTCCATTTAATGTGTATTCTTAAGCGTTTGTTTTAAATTATAATATATTATTGTATTATCCATTGCAACTTTTCATTAAAATATCATAGTACGTGCTGTATAACCTCTACATTTCGTCCAAACGGATCGAAAAAAAAATTATAATAAACTATAAAGTTAAAAATAAATTGAATTTAACACTTTAAAATTTAATTTAACATTATAAATTTACCACCACGCATATTTCCCAACTGTACCATAATATCGAAGTCGAACTCTTTTATGATTATAAAATTAATATTTAAAATGGACAATTCTTACCTTTCTTCTATTGTATGAAAAGAACAAAAACACACTCTACTGAAAATGAGAAAGCGTGAAGAAGACGATTTAACTAAAACGACCCTTCTTTTATCTGGCGATGAGCGCAATATTACGGCTCCGGTTGAAGTTGGTAATATCCGGATTTCAGTGTTTCATTATCTATGTATATGGAAAAATATATGGTTTTATGTTAGTTTGTTCTTATAAAATATATTATTTCTTCGGATTTTTGTTTGTTCCTAGATTGCATGATACAGAAAAAGCGGAATCTAGATTAAAGGCACTACGTTCTCCGCTCTCCGTCCGAATTGGTGTGTGTTGGGGTGTAGAACTGAACGCTGTGTGTTAGTTCACTTTTACGAAATAAATTCCTACATAAAATTATCTACAGGTTCCCGTTTTTCCCCTTTAGAAGGATAAAGGTACATTAAATAAACCTAGGCCAGTCTAGTCAAACTAAACGATTCAGGTTATGGGTTTGATTTCCACTAGAGGAAATGAAATATTTAATATTTTTATCTCCTCGTTCTGGTAACAAGTATTGGTATATAGGGAATGGAAGTGTCGTAATGGGAACAGAGTGTGTAGGATACTAGACATCCAAGTTTCTTCTGCCTAGCCTGTTATTATGTGCGGGATACAGCGTGTAGCTAAAAAGAATGAAATCAGATTCAAGGTACTACATTTTGCTTTTTCCACCCTGAATGTTGCGGGACGGAACTGTACACCGTGGTTTGTTTTAGTAAAACATATAAAAATTGAAAATATATGTAATTCCCGTTATTTCCCGTACTACGATGATATCTTAATATATGTTAATAATAAAAATATACATAAACTGGTTACTAGTGACGTCTTAACGTTTTATTTCTAAGAATTTAATTTTCTAGAGGCCAGTCGTGTCGAAGGGGCACAAAGTGTGACTGTAAAATCGACTGGTTGTGGGTTCGATCCCCACTCGGCGAAATGAAATATTTATTTACATATATATTTTCATTTCATCGCTCTGGTGTCGCCACTAAACACGCGATGCCTCCAGAACTTAGCGGAAAGTTTGGAACGGAGTGTCTTAACACTACGTTCTACTTCTGTGTGCGGGATACAGCGTGAAGCAGATTTTTTTTTTAATTTAATTTAATTTTCGTATTTGGCGAAAGTACGAGGACAGGGCTAGTCAAGTATCACATCCCAAGTGGCAGCACTTTCTATTCATTGTATCAATAAAGTTTTTATTCGGTGCTCTCGAATAGTTTTTATAATGTTTTCTCAAGCTTACTTAAGCTCGGTCCTTAGAGAGTATATCTGCAGATATAAGATTTCAATTGCAATGGCTGGAACTAAATTGACATCACAGGAATGCTGTCTTTGTTATAGTATGAAATATATTTTTTATAATATTAATATAATATGATGGAGTGTCAAAACACTAGATTCCCTCAGTCTACTCTTCTTTGCGGGAAAAAGCCTGAAGGTGTATTTTGGAATCTTTGAGAAAGGCCTATGTCCAGCAGTGGGTGTCGTAATATGTAAGTAATGCAAACTGTTTTTTTTTAATTTTCATGGTTTCCTCGCAAGGTAAAATAGAAAATCGAGTAAATTATCATTTTATAAAAACATATGTCGTACATAGAAAAAGCAGGACAGTGTGATTTCATAATAATGATTAAAAGCATTTTTTTTAACTTTACGTTGTATCTTCCGTATAGTAGCGACAACATAAATAAATACAGAGAGACTAGTGTTAAGGCACTTCATTTTCTACTTTCCAATTAATTTTTGAGACATCGCGTGTCGGGTGGCGGAAACACCAGCTCAACACCTTTGTCTTCTTAAATTTAAATAACTTATTTGAGAGTAATATTTTGTAGCCACTTGTTTTGTTGTTACTAGAATTTATAGCTCCAAAATATAAAATTTTACCCAACATATACTTTTGAAACTTAATAAATAATATACTAAGCTATATTATATTAGAAATAAAATGTTATTTGACTTATCTCCTCTAACAGCCGTGTAGCACTAAACGTTTATACAAATTCACCCCTTCTTAAGGCACCAGATACATCACAAGAAAGACCCCCTTCAATCACCATTAAAACTTGCTTGTTTCAACGACAAGATAAAATGCCACATCAACGAGTTTACAACTCATCAAGAAAATATACTTGTCACAGTATCAGAAATAAATACTCCGTATATTTAGAAATCACGTACGTTTTTAGAGTCCCATAGTATCTAAAGGGTAAAATGGGACACTATTACAAAGAATTCGTTACGGGTCCGTGGTTTGTTTATCTGTCCATCCGTCACTAGGTTGTATCTCATGAACTGGATAATTTACACAGTTGAAATTTTCAGAGATGATGTATTTCTTTTGTCCTTATAGGAACATATTCTAAAAATAAAATTCTAAGGGTAGTTAGTCCTAGCGATATAAACGAGACTAGTTGCGATAAAATATATTCAAATTTATACTTTTATTTCTTCGTTCAGGTGTCGAGTTCTGGAACTCGGCTGAAATTGGAAAACGGAGTGTCCTAACGCCCTCTGCCTACCGTACTGTGTGCGGGATACAGCGTGAAGCTGATAGATTTTTTTAAACAGATATATAAATATATAACTGAGGTCATTTCTATTGCATTTTTATTCTGTGTTCGGCCTAAGATAAATCTGCTAATGAGTCGTGAGAGACTTTCGACATTATTTCATCGCATTTGTACGATGAAAGTTATTATAATACGTTTGTTGATTGCGCTTAGTTTATGATTTGCGGAACATTACTTTATAAATACATATATAAATGAGCGTATATTGCGCTATCATTTTGTGAATGTTGTATTAAAATAACAGAAAAGAAAACATATTGGTGGTTACTAAAAATTACTGTTATATTGTTTTTTGTTGTTGAGGCTGACTCTAAAACCGACTGGTTGTGGGTTCGATCCCAACTCGAGAAAATGAAATATTTACTTAAATTTATATTTCCATTTCTTAGCTCTGGTGTTGAGGCAAAGCGCGGCGTTGAGTTCTGCCACTCGACACGCAATGCCTCCAGAATACGGCAGAAAGTGGGGAACGGAGTGTCTTAACACTAGGTTCCCTCTGTCTACCCTGCTGTGCGCGGGATACAACGTGAAGCTGATTTATTTTATTTATATTGTTTTTTAGACCTAGCGCTGTGTTCAGGGGGAAAACTGCCGCCAAATTTTGTAACCGCACAGTACGCCACAAACTCAAATACCAACTACACCATCTGGATACGTGACACTCTGCTACTGTGCGTTTTCGTAGGAACTTCCTTCCACCCGCCTTCTGTGTAATGGCCTACCTGCGGCAGTGTTTCCAGGTCTGTACGCTTTTTGTTTAATTTTCACGTTTTCTTCACCAGTCTATGTCGTATTTCCACACACTGTTCCATTTTTTTATGCGTTCAATGGAGTATATTAATTTAGAATTTTGTTTACCTATCCTAAGAAATCTATATTATTAATATTATGATTTCTCCGTTGGAGATTAGAGCTAACAATTATTAAACAGTCCTTAATTTAATAATTAAATATTCTTTAGTTAAAGAGCATTCGCTATTGTAAAAGTGCAAAAGATAAAATAGTTTACAGAGGAACCACTGTTTACAGAGAGACGCTGCGCTACCGCGCTACAAGACAGCTTTATTTGGCAAAATGTAAAATTCATCTACTCAGCTGCTAGCAACAACTAAAATAATACTATACGAAAATTACACTACATACATTTCTTATCAGAGCCTATTTAAACGACGCTCTTTATTTTTAACGACACCAAGCGTATAGAGATAACGTTAGAACGTATTAAATGTGTTAAGCAGTGTAACGGCGTAACGGCGTTACGGATTAACGGCGGCGTTACTTACGTTAGGCTATTACACTGCGTGCTAATCACTTTCATGTCGTTAACTGGTTTAAGTTAAATAATATAGTACGATTTGTTTAGTGCTTTTGGTTTTGTTTGTATGTCAGGTTTATTAGTATTACGTTCTCGTCTTTACTGTAGGTTGTAGGGGGGTTTGAATTCTAAATGAGGGAATGTTTTTTTAGTTTTATGATAGCGGACCTAGGAACCTAGTGTAAAGAAACTCAGTTTCTATTAAATCACTTCCGTTCCCCACATACCACCGAACCATAAAAGTAACTATAAAAGCGACAGGTTCTAGGTTTAATTCCCACTCGAGAAATTAAATATTTAATATTTACATATCCTCCCTCTGATAACGACGCAAAACGAAGCAATGCCTCCAAAATTCGACAGAAAATAGGGAACGGAAGTGTTTTAATGGGAACCTAGTGCCTAAACATCAAAGGGTTCCTGCAATGTGCGGTATACGGCGTGAATCTAAATAAAACGTATATAACAATATAATTAAAACAAAACGATTACGATATTCACCTTTCTGACGTGTTAAAACCGGAGAAGATCACAAAGAGGATTCACTTTGATCGCGTTACGAGTCGACGCCTGTTTTAATTTTTTAATTTCTTCCATTCCGTTTCTCTGACAAAGGAATATTTTAACGTTATAAATTATTAATTCAAATGAATATAGTAAAAACAAAAAAAAGACACATTGAGCTGTATGTGGCAATTATTTTTATAAATATTACTAATATTATACTTTTTTTAGCTTCACTCTGTATCCCACACCTAGCAGGGTAGGCAGAGGAAACCTAGTGTTAAGGCACTCCTTACCCATTAAGAAATCAACGCAACGCTTGGGTTTGTAACTGACTCCCCACTATACTCAATTAAATATTTAGATAAAATTATTTAAATAATAATTTTAATATTTTAGTACGGCTCGTGATACATCAATACTCTTTGGATTAGTATTATTTAATTGAATTTTACAAATTCCATTACCTCATTTTATTTTATTTTTAATAAAATTTTGAGATTTTTTTCCTTTTAATCTTGGGCTAGTAACAGAGTTACATATATGTTTAATTCCTTTATAGAGACAAAAGTGACAAAAATATTTGACATGAAAATGCTTCACGATCACCGATTAGCAGATCAGGTTTGCGAAAGGTACAAAATATAACTTCCAATTTTGAATAGTAGTTTTTGATTTAGTATGACGTTTGGAACAGAGTGTCTCAACACTAGGTGCCCTCTGCCTACCCTGCTGTGTGCGGGATACAGCGTGAAGGTGGTTTAATTTATTTTTTTTAAATGGTTTCAAGTGCTCAATATAGTAGAATATAAATTGGATATAAACAGCTTTCATCACTTTTACGATAATTGCTGTTTTGGTGGCGGCCCGCGCAGGACTTTGCAAAGCACGTTGGTTTCTGCGTAGATGACGCGCGCTGCCGACGGTGAAGCCTAGAAGCCTTCGATCCCTCCAATTTTCATATTCAGCATCACCAAAGCAAAGTCAGCTAGTGTCCTTTGCAGCGCCTAACTGCGCCTGCTCTTAGTGCTGCGACCGGCCGCGACAGTTTTAACCATAAATATAAAATAACACAAGTATCAGTGAAATATTGATTATTAGTTTTGAAATGCTTTAATGTTGGGTAGACTACACAACAAATAAATACTGCCTGTGCAATGATAAATTTTCAAATTTGCAAATCGATATAATTTTCAATCGAGGGTACATTAAAATAGATTTATTCAAATAATTTAGTATTTTAATATTTTAGTTAGTTTATTAATAATATTCCAACAAAATTATGCATACAAAAATTACGCGATATTTACAAAACAATCTCTGCTTAACCGGTCTGTTACACGTTCAGAGAGTAGAGTAACCTAACCACGCGTCTCACAGGCTAAGTTATTTATACTTTGAAATTGCTTGGCTTTGCCAAGCAATTTCAATGTAATTTTAATAAACGAATAAACAATTTGTTGTTTATTCGTTTATTAAAATTACATCAATATATAATCATAACATATGAGGCCAGTCGTGGCGCAGCGGCACGAAGTGTGACTGTAAAACCGACTGGTTGTGGGTTCGATTCCCACTCGGGGAGATGAAATATTTACTTAAAGGAGACTGAAACTATTCCATACATTTTTGGGCCCAGAATGTAAAGATATGAAAATGGTATGATTTAATAGATTTAGGTACATCATTCCCTCCTTGAAAACTATATAAATTTTGGCAAT
>DWQW01001937.1:0-29758 GCA_018249695.1 Heliconius erato demophoon
AATTTATATTTCCATTTCTTCGCTCTGGTGTCGAGGCTAAGCGCGGCGTTGAGTTCTGCCACTCAACACGCAATGCCTCCAAAATTCGGCAGAAAGTGGGGAACGGAGTGTCTTAACACTAGGTTCCTCTGCCTACCCTGCAGTGTGCGGGATATAGCGTGAAGCAAATTTAATATTTTTTTTTAATACTAGTTGGTGCCTGCAACTCCGCTTGGTTGTCCATGACGACTTGCATTTAACATATGTATAATCTCTTACAGTTTATATAATATTCCAGATCTTTGATTTTCAGTAATAAATGCTTACCAACGACACAAAAAAACTTTGAATAAAGAGTTATTTATTGATATTTTCAAAAACATATTAGCGCAAAGATTATAAGCGCAATATTTGTTGATTTGATTCTCTCTCGGAGGAACGATTATATTTATTCTGGAAACCGACCAGATCGGGACCTAGTTTCTAAATAAGTATTTTTCTTTCCTAAGTGTGGAATAACACTTTAAAAAATGTTAAAAATAATTGATGTTTCTGGGTATATGACTCAAAGGTGGGGGAATCATAATCGTTTAGCTATTTTTCTTTATTATTGTTTTGCAAAAAAGGTGTTTATGATTTGATTTGAAAGCGTCGACATATCATAATATTTCAACGTCATCCATTTCATTTGATTGATCTAGAGGTAGGTATCATTTTCCCATATATTTGTAGGAACATAGAAAATGAAACGCTACACAAGAGGTGGAAATAAATAAATATCGTATCAATTTGCAAAAATATTTATCATTTGACGCAGAAAATTGACGCCATTGATATGGAGTTCGGTAGTAGTGTCTTTAAGGGTGGTGTATTTTCACCCGTCGTCAGTCACCGACGTACTTGGGCCGCTGGCGCCGCTGCGCCATGACAGTTGCCGATGAGTACCAGCATCCAATTAATTTGGTCCAATTGGTTCATAGCAAGTTAGATGTGATAGACCAACCAGCCATACGGTTGATTCTAAACACATTACTCTTCTCTTCTAGCATAATAGAATAAGAAAAGAAACGTAACAAATAAGTCGTAAGAGTAATCATATTTCATATGATTGCGTGTTGATTGGCGGAACACGCTGCGCTATCCATGACTACAGTCCTACCAATACAAATTGAGTCCACAGTCATCGTATTGTCAGTCAACCACTGTGCCACGAACGCCTATAAAACGTTCTATTGTCAGATTTTTTGTAGACTTTAAAAAATAAAGTCTTTATTTGACTTCAAACGTTTTAATATGCTAGTAGATTGCTCGTATTCAGCCTTGCTTATTATTTAACTTGACTTTGACTTTTTAATATACTGTCATTCGTTTATTAATATTGTCATTGTGATAAAAACATCATATTAGGTTCAATCGCCACTCGGAGAAGTTAATTATTTTCGGAGAACGGAGTGACTTGACACTAGATAGAGGAACTTAGTGTCATGACGACGAGCTAAAAGTAAAATTTAAAACATGACCATAAATAATAAATGTTGTTTATTTGCTTTGATTATGTACGGTGCTTATCACACAAATTTATGAATAATTTTTAATTTTCTTTACGTATAGGTATGGTTTAGTTGGTTAGAGCGCTTGGACGGTCTCCAAGAACCGTGGGTACAAATTTTAAAATTTTTATGTTATCTAAAATCATTCATCAAATTATTCTTAAACGTAGAGAACGTTTAAGAATAATTTGACATTTTTCAAAATTGGTTTCTGAGTTTTGTCTCACAATCATGTCTCACATTGATGTTAAGCATTTCCCAAAATATTTGTAATAACTATTCTTGTAAACAAAATTAGAATATAAATAATAATTTCCTTAATCGTGCTTAAATTATATACATATATTTAAATCCTTTTATAATAACAGTTTCAGTCATTTATATTTTACCATAATTTTGATGGCTTCATGGTTTTCGAAAAAGTGTAAATATTTTTTAAGTAAACCCACTAGATAAGAGAACAAGGGAAAAATCTAATGAGTTTCATCGGAATTTTACAAGAATCACACTGACGAACTGGGTTAATATAGCTAGCAGTACTGATAAGATAAGACGATTCTCAGAGATAAATGATGCATTTGCACAGCATCTTATTGTATTATATGTAAACATGTTTAAACCAAGGCGGTCGTTGTGCAGTATCGCTGTAAACGCGATGATTGTGGGTTCTATCCTCATTCAGTGAAGTGGATTTATTTAAATTGTTTACATTTACCCGCCCGGGTAGATAAAGAGCGACGTTTAGTTCCGCCACTCAACACGCAGAGTTTACGAAATTAGACAGAATGTTACTTGATTTGATATAAATAAAATCAAAGTGTCTGCCGGTTATTTCAGTATAATAGTGTTTTTTAAAGTGCATATAAATTTATTTACATAATTGACAATACTAAAACACAAAGAAATGTTTAAGTTTAACAGTTTTGCCTGTCTGCCTGTCTTTCTATTTGTTCAGGGTAATGTCCGGAACTGCGGAAACGAATTTTGTGGTACGCTTACTGAGATAGAGGGAGTTGTGGACTACTTTTAATCCCGGAATTTCCGCAGGAATCGGGAAATCCATGTATTTGTAGTACACGCATATCTATCTAATCTGCGTAACCTAACGCCTACCTAGATATATAGAGACGAAATAAGCCAGGCCGCTAATCTATAAATAAAAACTAAAATATATAATACATACTTATATAATAATATATTCTTCATATACAAATGTTCAGTTTTTCCCTCGAAACGCCCATTATAGTATAAAGCAGAAATGAGGTAAGCAAATTTTTCATAATAATGATACGGCTTTTCGTTTCGAACGCGGTATTTTAATTAACTTTATTAAAGAGAAAACGGTCGAGTATATTAAACACAGTCAAGCGTAATTATTAAGCCTGAACCTTTTTAGTTTACGTAACGAATGTACTAACAAGTATGCAAATTGTTGTAAAAAAAAATAAAAAATATGCATGCTTTTAATTGTATTCTGTAAAAGTCGTTGGCCACAGCTTTGTTACCGTGAAGCTTTGGGAAGTAAAATGAAAAATCACGTTTTTCCTGTTAACCTGTTCCCATTAAAACACTTCATATTTAGTGATGGTACTCAACTGAGCGAGAAAATGAAAATATTAACAAATTATATAGTTGTACTTATATCTTATCGGTGTCTTACACATAAAAATGGAAAGCAAAGTGCAACTATGTGATTTTATCTACTTTCTATCCATTATAAATAACTAAACGGCGCAGCGGCACAGTGCCTGACGGTAAACATGGCGGTAGTGGGTTCCACTCGGGGAATTAAATATTTTTATTAATTGGTGTGTAATGTTTACGCTAGGATTCACATAAAAAAGAAAACAACATACATATTGACATTTCAAAAATAAAGACAACTTCACTGCACTAGTATCTTATGAATTTTAAAATTTTATATTTCCAATCCAACAGTAGGCTCAATCTTATCTGTTGCGTAAAACAAATTTCATCTCGAAAGTAATTTGATTTCCGAATCAAATACAACGGTATCGTGAATTTCGTTTGAGTGATTGTTCTACTGTCAATATTGAGATCAATATTGTTCATGTATTTGAAAATCTATTGACTTGGAGAAATCTATATTGGTACCAATATCGATTTCTCCAAGTCAATTTTTATTGAATCTCTCCATTTCCATACAAAATACCGTCGCGGCACAGTCGGTGAAGCTGTTGTGGGTTCGATTTCCACTCGAGGGATAACTATATTAAAGTTATTTTCATTGTCTCGTTCTGGTAGAAAAAGCGTGGCATTGGGTTGGGCAGCCGACGCTTGGGTAAAAGTGGGGTACAGAAGGTCTTTCATCTTGGTTCTCTTTGCTCATCATGCTGGGTATATATGGGAAAAAGCGTGATCGTGACGTAGTTGACTTATATTCTATTATATATTACATAAATATGACATTCGGTATCTTCGATCACCACCAATGGGTGGTTTCATTAATTTTTATTTTATAGCGCTGCTAAGATAGAACTTGGCGTTAGGTTCGGTCACTCAATACGAAATAATCCAAATCTTTAATGTTGTGTGTATAATTTTTCTGTGCTCTGAGGGACCGTAGACTTTAAATTTTATTATTAATTCCAGCTTAATATCTCCACGCGATCTCAAAATAAATGGTATTAATAGACGGACTGATACACAATAAGAATGTGACCCTATAAGGGTTCTATTCTTTTCTTTTCAGGTACAGAACACTAAAAAGCTACAAAATTGCTTTTCTTGTTAGCTGATATTGCTAAAAAAAAGTTATGAATATTTTTTGTATCAATATTACAAACAATTGTTATTCTAACATTAAGTGGTGACCGCTAAGCACTCATTTATCATGGCACTTGTCTTGACCTACTTACCTGTTATAGTAATTCACTATAATTTGAATAAGACTGTTTCGTAGTGTGTTAAAATATTAAAAGAATCAAAGAAAAAGAAAATAAAAAGCGGTTACTTTTAAATTTAGAAAAGGAACAGGATAGCATTTTAATTTTTGACATACTGTAGTCCAAAGAAATTGGACAAACTGCCTAAACTATACTTAGAATGGCAAGTGAAGATAACAAACACAAGTAAAATCCGTGCAGTAAAGTATTAAAATTTACTGCTTATCACGCAGTGTCTTGAATTTAAATGAAAAGTGTAAAAAAATTATGCAACGTCAAGTTAATAAGAATATATACCAGCTTCAAGCGAGCTATTTGGAGTGGCAATTCCAAGAACCTGACTTCTTCAATGGAAAATTGAAGTTTAAGGCTTGAAGCGGCTTGTCTTCGTTGGTCAGCAGAGTAGAGCGCAAGGTGTTGGAAAGGCAGGAAGTGTTTTATCTATGTAATGACGAGGAAATCAGCTCACGAGATCAACAACGTGGTATATCAACTTTTCAATTTGAGACTATTGTTAAAGTGGACCTGTGTTAGAGACTAATACTCAGAGAGAGAGAGAGACGGTCAATAGCCCAATTATCAGTCTATTTCAATTTTTTATAGCTCTGCAATGTGTGCAATTACCTGTAGTGACTCAGAGGTGGATTCCCGCTAAGGTATAGTAAAACATTTATATTCTCTAAGCGGCCTCTACTTATAGGATCTGAATTTCTTTAAAACACCAGGTTATTTAGAATGTAACATTCTTAAGGAAAGAGAAATTCAATCATTATAATATTCTTTATTGTACAATGTGCACTTATAAAAATAAAAAAGATAAATCTACAAGTGGTGATCTTATTGCTAAAACAGCGCTCTCTTTCAGACAACCTTGAAGCATTCTATAAGTATATATTATTTTTATTCGGTTTTATTATAAAACAGAAATCAAAATTTTGTATCTGGAGGCACTGTGATTTCTTCTGAAATATTTTTTTCAAATAGTATTAGTTTTTTTCTTTTTTTTACATTCACGCTGTATCCCGTATGTGACAGGGTAGGTAGAGTAAATTTAGTGTTAAGACATACCGTTCCCCACATTCTACCGAGTTCTGGAGGCATTGCGAGTTGAGTGGCGGAACTCAATGCCGCTCACCAGAGCAAAGAAATGAAAATATAAATGTAAGTAAATATTTTATCTCCTTCAGCCTACCCTGCTGTATGCGGGATACAGCGTGAAGCTGATTTATTTATTTATTTTTACAAGTGGTTTACTATACCTATGTATGTACATGATATCTTTAAAGTATAGTAAGTATAGTCAAGCAATCGTCCGGCTTATATGTCTGTATTTAGTTGTACTATAGGCTATCCCTATAGGTGTACAAACTTCCAACACCCTATATAAACTTGTCCCGTATAATTCCATCCGAGAGCCCAACTTAGAGTCAGTGACGCGTGAGACCGACGGGAAACGTTTAACCCCGTATCGTCATAATATCCTGTATGTGAAAATTTTATTTTGGGGTAAAAAATTGTATTTTTAGTGAACCCTTCGGAGATTGAAGATCGTGGTTATGATTTATGATTCTTGGTTTTTTTTATTAGATTTTTTTAGTTTCTCGTGTTTCAAGGTTTTTTCACTAAGCTTAATATAAAATTCAAAAATATCGAACAATCCGCAAATGGAGTGTGCCTGTTATGGATTGCGCGAAAGTATTGCAATCCTATACAAAAAATATTATTTTTGTTAATTATTTAAATTAGATATTTAAGATTATATGAAAGTTACGGAGTCCTTCTATTTACTGCATAGAGTTACTGTATAGAGGTACTGTATAGAGATTTAAAATCTTTATAAAAATTATATTGAACTTTAGAATCCTTTAGAATCCTTAGAATCATAGAAGATTTTTATATATATGATTCAAGTTTAGGCTCAAATAAATTTTAATTTTATAGCACTTGTAGCATTTAGTGTAGAAAAACGTGTTTCTAAGAGTGCGTGCTTATTTTAAGTCTGATTAAGCTCGATTATGGTTTTTTTTTTATTTTTTATAAGCGCTCATATTATTGAGGCCAGTCTTGGCGCAGCGGCACAAAGTGTGACTGTAAAATAAACTGATTGTGGGTTCATCCCCCACTCGAGGAAATGAAATACTTATTTACATTTATATTTTCATTTCTCTGCTCTGGTGTCAAGGCAAAAAACGCGACGTTGAGTTCCGCCATTCAACACGCTATGCCTCCAGAACTCAGCGGAAAGTGGAGAACAGATAGTCTTAATACTAGGTTCCCTCTGCCTACCTGCTGTGTGCGGGATACAGCGTGAGGCTGATAAATAAATACTCCGATAGACAAAATGCGGCATTCAGTTCCGTTTTACTGCGGGACAAATACTGAAGCTAAATAAGTTTCATAGTCGGTATGTCAAAAGATTTTACCTTCTAACGTGAAAATAATAATAACATAATCGGATTACATTTCGAGAAAGGGTTTACTTGGAAAAATGTTTTAGGAAAGCCTTGTAGATGCTACCTTTGTGTAGCAGTCTAACTCTTGTTATTTCTATACTTTATATTTTTCTATTTTTATAAAAACGTGGTTTATCGTAACGTTGTTCCGTACCGCAAAAGGAAAAACAGAAGCCTTATCACTGACACAAGCTGACACAAACTGACTCTGACTGACAGATGGATGATTTTGTTGTCTGTCAAGATGTATGGATCTGAAATTAGTATCAAATATTTAGGTCAAAAAGTCAAGCTTTTAAGTCAACGCAGTCAAAAGATACGAGCGCTTATGCATCAATTTTGATGCATTTTGTATGAAATTCGCCGCATAATCGAAACCTCTAGGGTTCTTCTCGTGGACTGACAATTATGAAATTTAGAACTAAGAACTTGCACGAAAAATAGAGTTAAAAATGTAAAAAGTTATAGATATTTTATTAAAAATATCAATATTATTGTTATATTTGCAGTTAATTTCATATAAAATGAGTGAAACGTCCGCAAACTTAAGTTTGTCAACTTTTGTGAATTGTACTCCTTTTTTTATATTGTAGTATGTTGTAGTCCGTATAGACTTATCGGAACGCGAGTCTGACTCGCAATTAAATAGTTTTTTTTGTATTATAAGATATAACGTTGACGGGGCGTGCTTTTAAAGTAAATTCACGCCCAAACATCGTTACAGCGGCAATTTAATATTAATTTTGGAATATATTAAATGTGTTTGAACTATGGACGTGTGTTATATTTTTACTTAAAATATATACTTTTCCTCCCCTACACTCCTCAAGGAACCTATTTCGCCTGTGCCTCGTTTGGTAGTCACTCAGTAATAGAGAGACTTACTAAGAATTTTATGTGACTATATACATTGAAGACGCTATGAATAACAAAATTTAAAAATATTTGCCAAGACTAGATTACTGCAACGTTGGATTACTTCAAAGGCGAATTCTAGGAACGCGTTACCTAATAACGTATAGTTTATAGCAAACAATTTCGTTATTTTATGACCCTTGTCATAATATTTCAGTTTTCCCTTTTTCTCATCAAAAAATAAATTTAGATTTTTTTTACAAATATGAATATTTACGAATAAACGAGAAATTTTGCGTAATGTTGACATTATATGACTTTTCTAAATATGGGCGGTATATACATTTTTTTTTATCAAATTCGAGAAAGTGCTTAAAATCGTATATACATATAAATAAAATTGAAAGATTTTTCTGTGATTACAAAATAATCGTGTTTTACCTATAATAATTATTTACACGATACTAAAACACAAACAAGCAATTTCAAACTTGTATCTATTTGTGTATGTGTGCCTTTACGTTTGCCTAGGTTAATCTACAGAATAGCTGAACTAGTTTTTATGCAACTTTCACAAAAAAAAGAGTTTTGGAGGTTTTATCTACATAAAAAAAATAAAACAGCTTCAGCACACAGCAGGGTAGAGAGAGGGAACCTAATGTTAAGACACTCCGTTCCCACTTTCTGCCGAGTTCGCGCCACATCCAGTCGGTTTTACAGTCACACTTTGTGCCGCTGCGTCACGACTGGCCTCTATATAAATGTGAAATAATTAGTCAATTTTGTATAAACCTCATACTAAAACTACACCAATCATATCATTATAGTAACTTGGTCATATAATCTCAATTAAATAGTTAATTTATTCAAACATTTTGTCATATTTTGACAGATAATGTTTCAAAGCGAGGCCGTAAATAGTCACCGATGCGATATATCGTATCACAGATCGTATGAGGTCAATGTGGGTGTTTATCGTGATGTGATACTATTGGGAATGAATCTATCGAAAATTGATACATAATAATTTAATGGATGATGCATTATAGTAAATAGTCTAATTATTCACTAAATTTTAGTTCGGTTCAAAATTTTATCTATATTGAGGTGTATTATGTTAATTTACTATGAAAATTTGTAATCGATACAGGACATCACTAGTTTAAAATCAAGAAATTGAAATAATGAAATGTTGTGAATAATGAATTTTGTTTAGTATTGTTAACATTTTTATATTTCTGTCGCTTGAAAGTGTTCAACATTAAATAAAAAAAATATAAATACTCCGCTTTTATTGCTTTAACTACGAGCTATCTCAATTGGGGAGAAAAATGATCATTTATTACTGCGGAGAAAAAGAATAAATGAGCGATACAAAAAGCACATGTTTAAAAATTAAAAATAGAATAAAGAGATACTCTAGGTGTTTTTAGGGTTCCGTATCCTTTTAAAAGAAAAAGGAACCCTTGTAAGATAATTTTGTTGGCGGTCCGTCGTCGTCTAAAAATGTGAAAATCGACACTCAACGCGCAATGCCTCCAGAATTAGGCGGAAAGTGGGTCTTTAATGTCCTTAATATCTTCTATCTACATATATGTCAATGTTCTTATATTGAACAGAAAGCCAAGTATACCTGACAGCGAAAGCCTCTTAATAAATCCAAAATCAGAGACCACTTAAACAAAACAAGTGGTTTGCAAGAAAAATAGATCTTTCGCTTTTCAATCTGAAAGCGGGTCGTGCCATTATCGGATCAAGCTTGAATAATAAAGAAATTTTGGGCGTTTATTAGGGTTGTCGCGTAAATATTATTTTATACTAAGTTATACCACTTCATCTAATATCATCATCATCATCATGTCATTTCATCTAATAAATAGATATGTAGCAAGTCCCATGTCTTATTCTTAACAAAGCGAAGGAGGCGTCGGTGCTGGATGCCTTTGTAGGTGCGGTCAGCCACTGTTTGTTAAGATATTAAATAATATTAGAAAACATAGATTTACTTTAAGTAAATGTAGCAAAGACCCTTTTCTATCATCTGATAAGTTTCATAAAGGTTTAGTGTAGCCCTCGTCTTCTCAATATATTCCTAGATGAAATTAGTGTAGAGAGAAGTGTTATACATGTAATTGTCAAATAAATAATTTTGGATAAAAATTTCAGAAAATCCTCCTAGCCTTCTTACATAGTAAATTTCAATTTTCTGTCATCATCATCAATATTTCTTACTGTATACCAGATGACATGGTTGGTTTGGGCGTCACCTTATTTTAACATCTACCTATATTTTCTATAGGTTTATAAAACTAAGGTGTTAATGTACAAGATATAAAATCACAAATTTCGAAGTTATGTTTCAATACTACCGTTTCTAATATTTACAGTAATTTCTAAGAGAGCATACTGCATAGTATCTTAAAACAAAATATCAGCTGGAAAAATTTCAGCGAATTTTTCAGTATTGTGTAGCTATTTTCTGAATGAGAACGGAAAACGTATACTTATCCATAGTTTATGGACG
Source organism: Heliconius erato demophoon (assembly GCA_018249695.1). Lineage (NCBI taxonomy): Eukaryota > Metazoa > Arthropoda > Insecta > Lepidoptera > Nymphalidae > Heliconius > Heliconius erato. Next base: position 10,268 of record DWQW01001937.1, read on the forward strand.
TGTATAAAGAGAGAGGTCGTCATTTATTAAAAGCTTCGATAAAGTGCAGTAGAAAATATACGCTCAATTTATAGCGGTGGTGGCGCGGGGGCACAAAGTGTGACTGTAAAACCGACTGGTTGTGGGTTCGATCCCCCCTCGAGCAGATGAAATATTTACTTAAATTTATATTTCCATTTCTTCGCTCTGGTGTTGAGGCAAAGCGCGGCGTTGAGTTCTACTACTCGACTCGCAATGCCTCCAAAATTCGGCAGAAAGTGGGGAACGGAGTTACTTAACAATAGGTTCCCTCTGCCTACCCTGCTGCGTGCGGGATACAGCATGAAACTGATTTATCTATTTTATTTTTTACTTTATAGCATAGAAGTTTATAAGTAAAAGTTATAAAAACTATATTGGTAGCGCATATGACAACAATTGCCTCAACTGTTTCGTAAGTTAATACTACAATTAAAAAAAAATATTCAGCTTCACGCTGTATCCCGTGTTAAGACACTCCGTTCCTCACTTGCCGCCGAATTTTTTGAGGCATTGCGTGTTGGGTGGCGTAACTCAACGCCGGGCTTTTTGTCTCTACAAGTACGTAATGATCATATACTCGTATATAACAAACTCACATTCATCGTGTATGAATGGACCCTCAGCCCTTAACGTTACAGGGTGAGATGCTTAGAATAGTGTGAGGGACTTGGGATTCAAGTGTAGGCCTAATTATTCATCAGCATCACTCATGAAGTGTAGGCGGAGGAAGCCTAGTGCTAAGACACTCCGCTCCCAACTTTTCGATTAATTCTAGTGGCATTGAGTGTAGGGTGTTGTTTGCCTTGACACCAGAGCGAAGAAATTAAAATATAAGATATTTAATTTCCTCGAGTGGAAAACGAACTGACCACCTGTCGCGTTTACAGTCATACGCTTATTTTTCCCTTATCATTTTTTTTCCGGAAAAAATTGTCAAAGTGTGCCGTTGAATTGAGTGGAAAGTGATTTAAACACTTGTAATATTACATAATATTGTCGTTATGTGTAAATTAAAACTGACTGTAAAAATGACTGGTTGTGGGTTCGGTCCCCACTCGAGGAGATGAAATATTTACTTAAATTTATATTTCCATTTCTTCGCTCTGGTGTCGAGGACAAGCGCGGCGTTGAGTTCTGCCACTCAACACACAATGCCTTTAGAATTCAGCAAAAAGTGGGGAACGGTGTGTTTTAACATTAGGTTCCCTCTGCCTACTCTGCAGTGTGCGGGATACAGCGTAAGGATGATAAAAAAAAACAACAACACCCAATAAACAACCATGTAAAAGCGTTTATTTACGCGCGACCATGACACATTTCCTATAAATATTTGATAACTTTTCACATTCATTGTTTAACTGAACTGTTACGCGAATATCCAAACTATTATAAAATTCAGAACAATTTGCGTTCTGTAGTATTTGACAGTTTAATATTATTTACTCTTTATTGATACTTGTCATGTGTTATTGTTGCTTTCTATATGTGTGTAACTATATACAGTAGAAACTCGATTAACCGGACTAATTGTTGTTGGTAGGCATTCGGATAATCGAAAATCCAGATAATCCAAAGTATGGAAAATCGGGTAATCGGGTATTTAGAATATACGTTGTGATATAAATTTAATTAAAACAACTAATACATAAAGTGAAAATCAATGTTTATTAAGATATCTTAAGATGTACGACGATGGGACGCGGCGCGGGCGGGGTGATGCCATATTCGACACTTTCATGCTTGCATTGATACGACTTGTAGGTACATTTAATATAGTCGGTCTGTAGTCCGGATAATCGCGAATCCGTATAATTGAGGGCCGGATAATAGAGTTTCTACTGTAATATACTTTTTAAAACAATATTTGGTGAGGTCGCATAGATCTCATCAACACTGAGAAAGAAGTACAACCTTGACCCTAAAAGACCTCAACCACACTGGATGAAAGTTCACTGAATGCGAGTTCTATAAATTGATAAGAAAAAAATTAAACGTGCTATATTAGAAAAACATGAAATGAGAGCCAAGTAAAATGTTAAGTAATTTCATGGGGAAAATCTTTATTTCTTGCCAACCCTGTCCCCTGTCAAAACAAAAGTTTCATTTCATATGAACCGATAAAATATTTTGTTTACTTATTAAAATTTTCGGCGAACCGCCCGCGTCTTGATCCCAAATTTTCCTTAGTGAAACGATTAATTACATTATTTATTTTACGGATTTTGTCTTATTTCGCAGGGATTTTTATCGTATAAATTTATTGTTATTGAAACTCTGACTCTGTATTGTTTGTTTTTAGGGTTCCCTATCTTTTAAGGAAAAAGATCCCTCGATCTTATAAGGGATAAGATCAATTTGTCGTCCGTCCGTCTGTCTGTCTGTCTTCTGTTCAAGGATCTTGAGCCTTTATCTCAGGAACGCTTGGAGATAACGAATTAAAATTTATTTGGTGTCAGATGAAAGGCTCTGGCTAAGCTAAGCTTGAATTTCAGAAAAAGCTCAAGACTTCCATTTTGTACAGTACCCTCGATGGGTGAGCAGGAGTTACCATGAGCATGTCCACTTTTTTATTAATAAGATGTAATCTTCCTGTGAATAAGCTCGTTATGGCATAGTGTCTGTCTTTGAACGCGATGGTTGTGAGTTCGATGATCATTATGGGGATTGTATATTTTTATTTGTTATCCATGGTGGACACGCATGTATAGCGCGGCGCTGAGTTCCCTGACTCGAAAACTTAAAAAATTGGATGGAAAATATAATACTTATCTCCCTCTACTTATCTAAAAGTAAAAAAATAGTAAGTGTCGACAGCCTAAGCAGGAAATATATATATTATTATCTAGTATCCTTTTGGAACATAAAACAAGTGATCCAGAAAAAAGGCGACGCCATTTATATCGAGTCGACCTCCAAAAAAATGGTGCTTATCTCGTTTTGCTGTCAGATATCGTCTGAAGCAAAAAGGACTATGTTTTAAAGAAAATCTTTATACACTGTATTTTCAATATAATTTTAGAAATCCAAAATATAATATAAAGATTCGAGAGATTCGTGGGTTCTATACCAAATTTGAAGAAATATTGCGTGAAACGCATTTAAATATGATTATTCCCTCTAGTGGGAATCGAATCCATCAAGCCAAACATTATACTTTTTTTAGCCTTTCGCTTAGCCTAACATAGCAGGGTAGGATGGGGGAACCTGGGAACCTAGAGTTGAGACACTCCGGTTCCATTAATACTCTATTAGATTTACAGTTAGATATTGTGCCACTTTGCTACGACTGTTTTACGTTACATTTATCGATGTAATCACACAAGAATCTAAGGACAAAATCTCATATATCTATGTATTTTACTTTCTCTGACCATCTGTAGTAGTATATAACTTTTAATTTTTAATTATATGACTTTTTCAAAGATTAAAAAAAAATATTATTCTTTGAAGGATATATGTATCCAACATTTTTACACAAATTTTATTTTATCTAATAATATATGAAAAATTATCAAATTAACCTTTTATTCTTTCCTTTACAAATCTTGTCCATGAGTTCCATCATTCAACATACATTGAGGAAATAAAAAAGCGGAATGAGAAAAATATTCTCTTTTTAACATATTTTTATCCCGAATATTAAAAATAACGCTAAATTGATAGACAACTCGTGTGCTACAGCTTCAGTAAAAAGTAAAACTGGCAAAGCAGTACATAAATAACAAAGAGCTTAGTGTCAATCAATTTCAGTTTATCTGCACTAGTTGGGACCAAATCCAAGCAGATTTTATTGCAAAATATAAAAATTCACAAACAGAATATCCTGCCATTGACAAATCCATGTAAGACTTAGGAGTTTTACGATATATTTTTAGTCGTATTTTTTGTTACTTCATTTTTTTTATAGGCATATTGTATTTATTGGAAATTTAGCTTTAACACATTCCATTCTTAGCGAAGCTTGTTACCTAAATGATGAAGCCTGACGCCCACCCCGCGTGACACTAAAGAGGCTACAGGTGCGTTGTCGGCCTTTAAACTGAAAATAGGTTCTTTTCAACGGTACCTATGTCGTATTGACCCAGAAACACTGCCACAAAAAAAGTGGAGTCGTCTTAATAAATTAATACTTATAAAATTCGGTTAGGTTTAGTATTAGCCAACTGTCTCTAACATCAAACGTTAGCTTATATTAACTTCATTTGTAAATATTCTTTTTAGCATTTTGGGCAGTCAGATAAGATATCTGCAGATAGCCTTCGACAAGGTAAATCCCCTTATAAAAGGTTGATACGTTAACAGATAAAATGTTATTAGTATTTTGTCGACAAACTGTCTACTTATCCTGTATAAATATAACGCTAATAAAATAAATATATATACATTTTGGTTCTTTTCTTTGTATTTATCTTTTTTTTTTCACTACTCTTCACTTTCACTTTTTTAGTACCACATTTCCTTTTAGTAACACGCGCCACGACGGCAATAAGTTTTTTTATACATTTAAATGATTACTTAAACTAGTGTTCAGCAGACCGTCGTGGCGTATTGCCACAGCGATTGATTGTAAACCTGGCTGTAGATTCGATTACTATTCGAGAGGATAAATTATTCTCATTTGCTTGCTCTGGTCAGGAGACAAACCGCAGCGTTAAGTTTAGCAAGTCAATGTCTCGAAAATTGGTGGGAACGGAATGTTGAAAAAAATCGAGTATTCAGCTCGCTCTTCTATACTATGTAAAAGTTAAGATAATATCACATTTTAAATTTAACAATATTTGAATTCCAATTTCGTGAAACGTGTTTTCGACAGAAAATCATACTTTAATTACATTTTTACACGGGTGTTCAGTTATTTCTGTTATTTCTGTTATTTATTTGATATATTTTAAATATCCTCATTTCTAGAAGAAAATGTAGGTGTAAATCTTCTTTGCCCTTACGGTGTTGTCTCGGATTACGTGAGAGATAAGGATATGTATATAGGATCCCAGAAAACGTCCGAGAATGTTCTATATCACAATTTAAAAGAGTTGTGAAAAGACGTTTGTGTGTTAAAGGTTATTACCAAATTAATGATTATATAAATGGTAACATGCCTTGGGAATGAAATGCTCGCTCCAGTCTATTTCAAAGTATCATTGTCAGAAACGTTGAATTGTGATTTTGTTTTGATTTTAAAAAAATAAGTCCCGCTGAGTTTCTTGCGCCGGTTCTTCTCAGGTCTGAGGCATTAATTTTAGTGAACTGGTGGTAAATTATTTGACGTTCAAAAAGTGAAGCATGTAACTTCTTATTTTGAATAAAATTATTTGACTTTGACTTTGACTTTTGTATTTTTGTTCAATATGGACTGTATACTGTATACACAGATGCGGTCCAAGTTCATAATATTTTTTTCAAAGCATTTCCTACGTATGGCTTTCCGGACACTTACTTCTTTATTTCCCTCATATCTTCGAAAAAAATCTTTATATACCTATTTTACATTTATTTTTGTCTTTGTTCATGTTCACGGTCGCTTAAATGAAATGAACAATACCTATAATAATTAAAATTTCTCACATTAAATGTAAATTTACTAAATAACTTTATTCTATGCAAATGAACTAACCATTTCTTTATTTTATGTAATGCAGAGACCTGAATGTACGTCTTTTATGCTTTTATTCGTAAATGGGTGGATTTTGATGGCATTTGGCACTGAGATATTTAAAGACTTACTGTGTGTGTGACGAGGCGAAAGAGGTTTGTAGAGACCGTAGCGTTTGGCGCTCAGTTCTCTAACTACCCCGCTAGGGATAAAACGTGAAGCTAAGTTATAACTTAACTTAGCTTCACGTTAGCTTCACGTTAGCAGCTTAAGTTAATTTTGCGGAACGTGAGATATTTTTTTCTATTATTTTACTTCAAACTGTCTCGCAGATACCAGGGTAGGCAGAGGGAACCTGGGACCTAGTGTTAAGAACTAAGTTCCCATTAAGAGAATTCCTCTCCCCACTTTTTTCTAAATATGACCAAATTTTGTTCTACTTTTGATATAGGACAAGCATTTAGAAATATTTAGATAAGTGCGTATTCCCTTTGGAAATCCGAAATAAGATAAAAGTTCTTACGTTAGAAATGAAATTAGATTCCCCTATGCCTAACCATCTGAATACGTCGCGATTTCAAAGATACACTTTCGTTTTTATTTGTTTAATATAAAATATATCATATATTCAGCTATTGTTTACTTCGATATCGTTATGGTTGTGGGTTCAATATTTACTTGAAGCTTGAAGCAGAATGATTACATTAAAATTATTATCATTCCCTTGTTTCGATAAGTTAAAACGCAGCGTAGTACGTATTTAGCCACTGTTTTGGGCAGAAAAATTGGAACGGTGTGTATTGACACTCTTCGTCTCGACGCAGGTATAACTATATAATTATATTCTTAAAATTTACTCGTATAAGGTAGAGAGAATCAATTAAAAAGTTTTTTTCTCCATCAATTCCGCCTACCGTCTTTATAAAGTATTGTCCAGCTCGTTTGACGATAATAAGCCTTGTTGGGTTCCCGCAGAGGAATGACCTTACCGCAGACGACCCTTCTCAAACAGCCACGTAGACTTTGCAATTTTTTATGGACAAAGTACTCTTACTTACCCCACCCAATATCGCTGTAAAAGCCAGTCGTGCTAACGACATTAACCTTAATTTAAAAAAAAATAATAATATAATTATATTGTGGAAATAAAGATTTCAAAGTAAGAATCAAAGTAACCACGTGACATACAGACTTTCCTTGGCTGATCTTAACTGCATTACGATAGTACAATTTTGATAAATAAAATTACCGCAGCGTCGAATTGTAAACACGACGGTCTTGGGTTCGATTTCCACTTGTTGGAATGAATTATTATTTTCATTCTATCGCTCTGGTAAGAAAACAAAACGCGGCGTTGAGTTTCACCGTTCGACATGAATTATTTCGAAAAAAAATCGTATTGGGTGTAAAGTGGGAATTGGAACAAATGACACTATGTTTCCTCTGTTATTTTTTTGTAAGGATGATACAGCGTGAAGCTAAAAAATACCTGTATATACTTACCCGTTTTCCGTAATCACGCACCCGAATAAATAGGCTAATAATCAAAAAATCAGCTTAACGCTGTATCCCGTCCACAGCAAGATAGGCAGAAGGAACCTAGTGTTAAAACACTCCGTTCCCCACTTTCTGCCGGATTCTGGAGGCATTGCGTGTTGAGTGGCAGAACTCAACGGCGCGCTTTGCCTTGACACCAGAGCGAAGAAATGGAAATATAAATTGAAGTAAATATTTCATCTCCTCGAGTGGGGATCGAACCCACAACCAGTCGGTTTTACAGTCACACTTTGTGTAATTAGGCGAATCATTTTAATAAAAGTAAATAAAAGGCGAATTAAATGTTTCTTTAATATCGAAGCGAAGCGAATGAGCATTCATCATAATTTCAACATAAGCCAATTAATGTTTGGTAATTAATTTCGTTAAGGCTCCTTAATGAGCGCGAATCGTTGATAATTAAGCGTGAAATAAAGTATTTTCTATAATCCTACTAGAGCTTTGGAAGGATTTATTTCGTGATAGATATCTATAATGACGTTGCTCCATATTTAGTAGGTTCGATTCTCTATTAGGGGATTATTTATATTTGAAAATAGTCGTCGCCTCCAATTTTGTTTGAGTGGATTTTAAAATAAAAAATCTGTCTTTTACAATTTCCGTAGGAATTACGAGAAATGCTCTCTTATATATATAATATCATAGCAAATCTATCTATATAACAAATTTCAACTTTCCGTTCCATCTGTTCGTTGTTTATTAGTTACTTAGTAACGGATCAGTTTTATATATACATATGTCTGTATATATAAACAGATATTGAATTATTAATACAGGCCATGCGGAGTGCAGAAGCCCAAGTGCGAATATATACGGGACAGGTTGTGGGTTCGATTCCTTCGAAGAAAATGAAGAAATAAAATATTTAATTTATAGGCAAACTGCGGCATTGAGATCCGCCACTCAACGTTGATCTTAGTTCTTAATCCGATTGTTTCTTTAAAAGGAATTGTTGCAGTGAGCTCTTTACAAGTGTATTTTATTTTTAAGTCTTTTAAAGAACTGAAGAAAATCCATTGTAGTTAAGGTTGTTGTTATTTATCAGCTAATTGGCAGAGAGCTGGGAAATTGTAAGTTTATGTAGAGTTGTTTTTACTACTTGTATACTTAAAAAAATATAAATGTACATATCAAATATTACGATATTCTTAGATTGGAGGCCATCGTGGCTCAGTGGCACAAGAGTGTGACTGAAATGCGACGGTTGTGGGTTCGATCCTCACTCGAGGAAATGAATTATTATTTCTTAATATTTTAATTTCTTCGCTCTGGCATAAAGGCAAAAGCCCGGTGTTGAGTTCCGCCACTTAACACGTAATGCTTCGAAAAATTCGGCGGAAAGTGGGGAACGGAATGTCGTATCACTATGTTCCCTCTGCCTACCCTGTTGTGTGCAGGATACAGCGTGAACCTGAGGATTGATTTTGATTTTGGAATTTTTTTAATTAATTTCAATTTTTTGTTAATTACGAATATGCTGATATGTTCTGCATCTTGCATGGTAACAGAGAAAGAGCATTTTCTCGAAGTAATAACAATATTTCTGTGTCATTGGAATAAATAAAAAGAAGAATAGATAAATAAAGAAAAAAAAGAAAGAATAGAAAGTGGGGAATGGAGTGTCTTAATAGATTCATGCAGGGTATATTTTTATAAGAATGACTAGGACGGCTTAACTGATCATAGCACAGTTGGCATTCGTCTGACTAAACATAACATAATTTCAACACACAAAGTGCAGTTTTTTATTCAAATATATATAATTACCTTGTCAGTTTCAAGGAGGCGCGGGTTCGAGTTACGCTACGTTAAAAAAATTATACGTTTTATAACTTGACTTAACTTAGCTTCGCGCTTTATCCCTAGCGGGGTAGTCAGAGAGAACGGAGCGCCAAACGCTACGGTAATACGTTTTATAAATAAGTATTTTTCTTTCCTAAGTATGGAATAACACTTTAAAAATGTTAAAAACATATAATTACTGTTTCTATGCCTAATTTGAAATATTTCTTAAAAAAATACTTGAAAGAATATCGACCACTTAGCGATCCCTACTATTTTCAGAATCTTTTGACCAAAATATCTTTCTACAGAAACTTTTGTTTCATTCCTGTTATTTGTCACACCTTTTAGAAACAAAATTTTGGATCTTCCTTGGTAATATTTGAGCAAGTCCAAAACGTTTCATGCATAACTTTTTTTTCTCAATACGGCTTAAAATGTTTGTAGAAGTAGCTTGTCCATACACATAGTACTAGAACCGGGCGGATATAACCATCAGGTTGTAGTATATGGATCTGCTGTATATATTATGTGGATTCTAATGCTGCATTATTAAACTTTTTCGTTTAATGTACAGATACTTACTATTACTCGGTACTATCAATCACAAAATGTTCAGCATTAAAGCTACGAAGTAGAAACTATACAGTAAAAGATATAGGGAAAATTGCGGCGTTGAGTGCTGCCATTCAACACGCAATGCCTCCAGAATTTGGCAGAAAGTGGGGAACGGAGTGTCTTAACACTAGGTTCCCTGCTTACCCTGCATTGTGCGGGATACAGCGTGAAGCTGAAAAAAAAATATAGGGAAAAAAAATTATAAATAAAATATGATGTCTTTTGCTGTCCCCCGTTTATAGATCGTTGTCCATCATCCGTCGTCAGTCATCTATCGTCAGTCGTCCGTCGTCCATCTTCTGTTATCTGTCAGTCACGATGCGTCTATCATCATTAATTGCAAAATTGGTAGACGATTGATTTATATACTTTTAGAACTTCAGTCAAAGATTTTTTTTATATAGGTAACATAAGTAATCGTCACCACAAATATATAGCGTTTATATTTTTTACTTGCGTTTATTAAATAGGTGTGTATTTAAATCTATTCATCGGTAGTACGTACATATTTCTGAATGCATTGCATTCATCAACCGACGGAAATATCTGATGTACTGACGTAAACCAAATTCTAGACTGAGTTGATAGTTTATGCAGGCGTAAATTATATGCTTTATTTACACAAGTGCCTACTAAATAACCGTATCCAACATCGTGCAATATTAAAGTAAATGTATGATTTTTGTATTATTTTGATGGTTCTTTATGGATGATTCTTTTATTATTCAGTTTGGCGCTTTTTTATTTGCATTGGATACGCAGAAAGAGCCTAGAGATAGTACACTCCGTCACCCGCATGTGTGGTGGAAAGTGAAAAATCTTTTAAAAACTGCATCAAGTACTGTTCTAATAGCACTATGGGTTAGAGTGAGAGACGAGGAGCCTGCCTGCCGTATGCGTGAGAGGGAGGGAAGCCAGACGGACTAGAGCCGTAACGACGCGTTACGTAACTAAGTGGTTTACTCTTCCATAAGAAGTTATCACTTTAAAAATATATATAAATATGTAAGCTTCATATTGTATCTCACACGTAGTATAGTAGGCAGAGGGAACCTGGAAACGAAACGCTAGTAGTGTAGGCCTGTTATATGCGGGATACACCGTAAAGATATAAAAAACCATTTCTTACAATTCTCGACAAGCATACATTGAGGCTTTTGCATCAATTCAATCTATTTTCTAAGAAAGGCTGTCATATAAGTAGATATGTCGCGTAGTTCTTGTGAAGAGTGCAAATTAAATTAGAGACTTGATTCTATACATTTGGAACTAATTAAAAGCATTTCTATGGACTCTTGATTTTTAATACAAACGCTATTTCTAACATGGATAGGTGTTTGATGTTTTAGTTAAACATAAGTGTAATACAAAAAGAAAAGAAACATAATAAAAATTGAGCCTCGCGGGACCTGCGCCTCTTGTAAACCGTCCAAGTCTAATATTATTGTATGTCAATATGGAAGTTATAACTTAATTTTAAGTAACATAGCGTCACTTTCCTTATTTTTAGTCCTAAAATTTAAGGTATAATGTAAAAGCAATTACCTCTGTAAATGTAAATAAAGATAATATTATTCCGATTAGTATTCGAACCCAACGTTATTTTGTTTAGTCGGCCATTTTCGAGTTTGTGTCACAATGGCAACAGACGTGTGAAAAAATTATGGACCTCTTTAAATTATCACTTCATAGCTGTGATTTCAGTTTGTTTAAGCAATTTGATAATTTTATAGGCAAAAGTTTCTAATTCGATGGAATTTACAAATATTTTTGGAATACATTTTTTTCTTAAAGGCTTTTCATAAATTTTATGCATCTGAATATATTTTTTTAATGGAATAACATTATTTTCTTTGTTTCGAAAATGTATAATATATATTTTATTGAAAAAATATATATATTACTTTGGTTATAATATAAAATAAGTTTAAGCAAGCGAAGCCGCGTTTGCGTCGTTAGTATTAAATATTCCATTTACAATCGTCTCGTTTACAGTTACACATAATGACAAATGAGGAATGAATAGGAGGTCCTATGTTTGATGTATTAAGAGCCTTCAAGAAAATTAAGGCGATCACGCCATGATTGTGGGCTCGATTCACATTCGAGGGAATTAACTATTTGCATTTTATTGAATCAAGTATAAGACAAAGCGTGACGTTGAATTCTGTTAGTCAACATGTAATTTCTCTAAAAATTAAATGGGTGCTGTGTGTGGAACGGAGTGGGTTAACACTAGGTTCCCTCTGCCTACCGTGTTGTTGTTTCAATTAAAAACACTTTTTCGCCTATTAAATTGAAATAAATTGTTTTTTTTCCATATTTTATAATAAATTCAGTTACCAACGGCTAAAGAGGTCACTAACAGATTGCGGATATTTCAAAATCTATGTAAAAATCGTGACCAATACCCCCTAATTATGTGATATCGTGACTCTAGCGGCCTCTCTGAATATATTATGTTTCTTATAATACTTGTTAATACAATTGTAAGAATAAGAAAAAATCTAATACTTTTTATTTTATTTTAGTTGGATACAGAATAGTATGTACTTTACATGTATTCTTGTGTCCACTTTTTGTCCATTTTTTATAAGTTTATGACATGAAAAAAAATGTTGTTAGATAAAATAAAAATCAGCATCACGCTGTATCCCGCACACAACAGGGTAGGCAGAGGGAACCTAGTGTCTTAACACTCTGTTCCCCACTGTCTGCCGAATATTGGAGGCATTACGTATTGAGTGGCAGAACTCAACGCCGCGCTCAACCTCGACACCAGAGCAAAGAAATGGAAATATAAATTTAAGAAAATATTTCATCTCCTCGAGTGGGGTTCGAACCCACAACCAGTCGGTTTTACAGTCACACCTCGTGCCACTGCGCTACGACTGGCCTCAATGTATGTTGTTAGATGATTATTATAAATCATACTGACCACACGAAGCCTTAAGGCCAGTGGAACAGCATCTGATCGCAAACATTACAGTTGTGGGTGCGATTCCCACTCGAGGGAATGAATTCTTTTTATTTTGCAGCACTTGTTGAATGTTTTGAATTAGATCTTTTACAAGGACACTTCAGAAGCAATTAAGTTTAAAAAGGAGAGTGAAAAGACTCTTTAGGTGTAAGTTTACTATTAGGTTCAAAACAGTTTGCTCTTGTGTTGCTATAATTTATTATTGACATTTTTCTTTTACAGGTCGATCTACGTATTTTGTAAGTTCTACAATCTAATTGGAAGGTAAGTTTAATCTTATATCAAGTATTGTTATGTACTATTAAGATCGTTTTAAGAAAATTACTAAGACTACGCTGTCTGTCTGTCACCAAGGTGTATTTCATGAATTGTGATACTTAGACAGTTGAAAATTTCACAGATGATGTATGTATAAATGAAAATCCGTCAGTTAGTGTAATTAATAAAAATCATTTATTAACATATTTCTATTGAGGTCAGTCGTGGCGCAGGGGCACAAAGTGTACCTGTAAAACCGACCGGCTGTGGGTTCGATCCCCACTCGAAGAGATGAAATATACATAAATTTATATTTCCATTTCTTCGCTTTGGTGTCGAGGCAAAATGCGACGTTGAGTTCTGCCACTCAACACACAATGCCTCCAGACTTCAGCAGAAAGAGGGGAATGGAGTGTCTTAACTCTAGGGTCCCTCTACCTACCCCGCTGTATGCGGGATACAGCGTAAAGCTGACAGAAACAAATTTCTATTGGCGCGTTAGGAAAAAAAAAACAGAATAAAGAAATAGTAAGGCTCCTATATAACAGACAATTTTTTTGGCGTTTTAGATAATGGTGTATTCCGTACTCTTCATGCTGTTATAGATATACATTCCCTTAATAACCTAAGTGCTTAGTAAGCACCTCTCATAGTAAGACAAATAGTAGTTAGTCGACTTTAGGAGAGTTCCACTTCATCAGTCGCGCGGGTCACTTTGTTTCTTAATCATTAAATAATTATAATTAATTTCTATATTCAAGTAAATTAGTTGTAGAAAATAAAGTTTTCTTTTTTTAAAAAAACACTCCGTACAACAGTGTGCAAATCCGGCTCGCACTTGGACGGTTTTATTATCATATAAAACATAAATGTAAGCGATTCCAGCAAAAAAATAACATATTATATATACATAGACCGCTCTCCACTATGTTGATTTAAAGCTATATTTTATTTTGTAAATTGCATGACATCGTAAATCGTAATAAAACTTATAAAAGTCCTGAAAAAGCACCAAACGCAAATATATGTTTTATTATGACAGAACAAAATAAATAAATGTCAATATTTTAATATTAAAATATTGACATTTATTTATATGAATATTGACATCTATATATATAAAAGGACTTGTGCTGACTGACTGAGGTAAGACGCACGCAGAGCCGTAACCGCTGATGGTAGAAACGTGAAATTTGGGCAGATGTTTATTTTCATATTCTGGACATCCACTAAGAAGGGAATTTGAAAAATTTTAACCATAAAGGAATGAAATAGGGGTTGGAAGTTTGTATGGAAAAAAATTATATCGGCACCGATTTTTATAAAATTTGAAATTCGGACTCTTAAAAATATTTCATTGAACACGTGTTTCATGGTTTTTTTAGAATTCATCCCTAAGGGTGCAAATAAGCGGGCGAAGCTGCGCGCGCCCACTAGTTTATTTATATAAATGAAATATTCATTAGTTATTCATACGAGTGCTTCACAGAATAATTAATAACATTTTAGCATTGGACAGTTGGAAGTGCTATTAAAAAGATTTTATGTGGTAGTTAATGACGTACTTGTTGTTAATATTAAAATGTAAATATATGATTTGGGCCGCCGTGGCGCAGGGGCACACGCGTATGACTGAAAACGTGGCAAGTTGTGGGTTCGATTCCCACTCGAGGAAATTAAATATTTTATATTTTCATTTTCTTTGCTCTGGTTTCGTGTTGAATTCCGCCACTCAACACGAATGTTCGGTTGAATCCGGTGGAAGGTGGCGAGCAGAGTGTCTTAACACAGTTTCCACTTTGTTCAATCTAAACTATAAACACGGAAAAACTTAATTTTAATAGAATATTAAAAACACAAAATAATCAAATGAAAATATGTATTCGCGTAATACTTATTTAGAAAACGCATAAAAATTTGAACGTAGAACTCTGATCACTAAACCATACGTATTGTGAACGTATGGCTCAGTGGTCAGAGCGCCTGGTCTTTCCTAAGTGTGGAATAATATTTAAAAAAAAAAAAAAAATTATGTTCCCATACTTTTAATATATAAGATTACGTTTACAGAACCTGCTTTGCAAAAGCGATTTGTAATTAAATTTAAAAAAGTACTGTAACTTGAAACTGATTTACACAACATGTTTTAGTGTAACTAAAAACATTTATTAAATTTTATGTAAGTGAATAGGAGATATTTTTAATTGTATGACAATATGCTACGTCCCGTTAAAAACTTCAAAACAGGATTTCACTAGAAAAATTTAAGCTAAGTCAGCTATGGGTGTCGTGACCTGGTGGCACAAGAAGAAGAAGAATATGACTGTAACGCTATGATTGTGGGTTCGATTTCCAGTCGGAGAAATAAAATATTTAATATTTTTATATTTTGCTCTTGTAAACAGCTGAAGTGTGCAGTTGAGTTCCGCCATTTTACACGCAATAAAGTCAATTCAACACGCGGGAATTGAAATGTCTTGATATTGTATTTTCAAGACATTGCGTGTCCAGTGGCGAAACTAAACGCCGCACGTTCTTACAATCAGAGTGATGAAATGCATGAGCTTTTCGAGGAATGAGCAAGTGAGCCGCGAACCCACAATCTCAAAGATTTATAAGAGAATATTATGAAGTACTATCATTTAACGAGAGAATAGTTTTATTATTTTATAACACCAATATTATATTGTTGGTAACCAGATTCAGATCATACGTCTAAAACCTTATTTAGAACACCAATCAATATCAAAACTGTAAATTATGTTCGTTGCAAGTAAAATAACATATCTACAAATAACATAAATGTTACAAATTTTACGCCTCCAATACAGTTCAGATATCATAAATATGGATTATCATAGAACAATATTTATAGTAACAATCACAGTTATCTATTCCAGTACAATGTAGAGTAAACCTGGCTTTCGACAGTTCCCTATGTGCTAAATTTAATTTTATATACATCTAGCTTGGACATGCGGCTTCGTCTGCATACTTAATAAAAAGTCGTACAAGACATTCTACAGACATTCTACAAGAGTATAAGTACGCGAAGTAATTTTGACCGTAGGTAGAGTGGGTTACATCGAAACGTGGTAATCGCAGAATACCAGCAACAAGTCTGTAGATTGGGATCCTAGTACCTGTGACAAAGTTCTGTTTGTTTCAAGAAACAAATTGCCAGATCAAGGTACGAGCATCACTAAAATCGATGAGAAGCTTCAGGGCTACCTGTCCGGAACTCCTAAGTTTTAGGCTCTCTCAAAAGCTGGACTTCAGTTCTTAAATTACGCATAGTGTCATCTTGGTCCATACGGTGAAAGAGAAAGCCGATCTCCTGGGCGCTCTCTTTGACTCGAACTTGACTGATGGGTGGATGACCGAGGACCAACGTCGCCGGCAATCCCGCGATGCCAGAGCTCAATGCCTGATATGAAGTTTAGCCAAAAAGTTGTTAGGCGAACTCTATCTTCTTTGGACATCCACAAGTCGTGCGGGCCGGATGAAATCTCTCCTTAAGCGCTCCCTGTATGTACTCCTGAGCCATTATTATACATAAAAAACCCCGAGAGTAGCACGTTCAACCAAACAAACTTGTCAGCTGTATAATATGATATAGATATCGATTGATGTTTAGCGAAAATTGTGGTTTCCAATATTATTTACGGCTTACTATTAATATTGACTATAAGTTAGGATTTAGTTAGTTAGTAATTGATATTTTGTGTATATAATTATTTAATGTATTTGGTAAAGGCCTTTTGGTATTGTAATTCAAAACGTAATGTCTATTTACTGAGCGAAAATTGTAGAGAGGACGACGTATTAATTCGCTCTACTTATTGATACATCTGATGTTCTCGGCAGGGTAGGCAGAGACTAGGTTCCCCTAGTGTTAAAACACTCCGTTACCACTTTCCGTCGAGTTCTGGAGGTATTGCATGTTGAGTGGCGGAACTAAACGCCGCGCTTTGCCTCGACACCAGAGCGAAGAATGGAAATATAAATGTAAGTAACATATTTCATCTCCTCGAGTAGGGTTCGAACCCACAGTCGAAACCAGTCGATTTTACAGTCACACTTTGTGCCCCTGCGCAACGACTGTCCTCAATGGAATTTATTAGTTAGATTTTTTAGGATCTTTTTTCATGTCTTGTCTTCATGCGTCTATACATATGTAGACAAGATACGAAAAAAATAGACTAATTTATCTCTAAAAAATTAAATGATATCTATGTATCATAGCAAAAATATTTGCGACAGACTTTTGCTAAGCTTGTTAAGTCTGACTTAACTCACCTGGTTAAGTTAAAATAAATGAAAGATTTATTTTTGTATAATAGTATAGATGTTTCCTCAACCTCGTTAAGAGATCTAAAATGGATAAAACGTGGAGAATACAAGTGACGGTCAATAGATTATTGTTCCCACTTCACGAAATGCAAGGCCCCGTAATGATAGAACATATATTGATTAAACACTATAGGTATTTTTTTTATATATATTAAAATTTGTATATTAAATATAGTATCTTTATTATCGTGATCTATCTTAAACAAACCAAATCCTATAATGAACATAAACTGGAACGCGGTTGTTATTTTTGGAGTAAAACAGATTTACAGAGTAAACTGTGATATCTGCTAAGTGGTTTCTTAAATATAAAATATATTTCATATTCATATAAATTAAGAATTTGTTATTGTCACACTTATTTAAGAAAAGGCGAAAAAAAAAATCTTTCTATTCTATATTTTAAGAAAAAAATAATATTAAACGTGAAGCTACAATGGGCTTAAGTTGATAGTTATGAGTTTAATATCAACTCAGGTGATAGTTTCTTTCCAGCTTCATCCCACATATAGTTGGGTGGGCAGAGGAAACCTGGGAGTGGTAATACACTCCGTTCCCATTGAGACACTGCCGTTCCCTATTTTCTGCCCAGACGTATAGACGTTCATGAGACATTGCGTTTCGACTGGCGGAACTTAAAGTCGTGCTTTGCTTGCTTCGTTACCAGAGCGAAGAAATTAAGTAGAAATCGAACCTGCAACTGTCGATTTTACAGTTGCACGCTGCATAAAATCAAACATTAAAAAATGTTGGATCCTGATTAAATATAACGCAATTAAATCCCTCGTAATAGCAGCTTTCGCGATCAAAATTAACGAAGGGAAAGGTGTCGAAAATATTTTTGATTACAAAATTTAAACGAGGATGTCGGTTGTGTTACTAAATATTAAAAAAAAAAAAAAATAATAAATTAGCTTTACGCTGTATCCCGCACACAGCAGGGTAGGCAGAGGGAACCCAGTGTTAAGACACTCCGTTCCCCACTTTCTGCCGAATTCTGGAGGCATTGCGTGTTGAGTGGCAGAACTCAACGCCGCTAAATTTTAAAAGCTTTTATTTAACTTGCAGTGTTAGTTCGGGTGAAATCTTTGAGCTCAATTTTGAAGTAGATATCTTCAACCGATTGTACTTTTCACTTTTATCTTATTTTAAACTGATCTATATACTAACTTAAGTTGCGCAGCGTTGAGTTCCGTCTTAATTCGCAATGCTACGACTTAATTCGCAATTCTTCAAGAATTAGGCAAAAAGTGGTGATGGGAAATGTCTTAATCGAAACTGAGTGTTTTAAACACTAGATTCTCAGGTTCCCTCGGTTTACATTGTTGTGTGAACCTAAAAAAAAAAATATTTAAAGCAAAGCAAATTCGAATAAACTAAAAGGTGATGGGGTGTGCAATTAAGTGAAGCATGTAAGAGTATGTATGTATTTATCGATTTTGGTCTACACGGTAATTGGTCCAACCACAGGGTGGCTGGACTCCCACTGGATGGATTTCTGAGATTGGACCACAATTGCTTCTTGTAAATACTCGTATATTAACTAGCCTTTGTAAGCTATACTGTGTTCAGATATTTTGCGAACATATTTAAGTGATTTTAATGCTTCTTTTTAATTATTTTTTAGTTATGCTTGATAGTGCAAATTCAATTAAATATATATATATATATATATATATATATATATATATATATATATATATATATATATATATATATATATATATATATATATATATATATATATATATATATATATATATATATATATAAAATTGGACATGAAGGTATATAAACTATAACTTGGTTCAAAGAAGGCCTTTAAATAGATTTTTTACTACTTGAAAATTAATTTATTATTACTTTTTTGTCACTGTCATATAATTCCAACAATTTCTTCTTGTTAAAGAGTAAGTAAAGACAAAAAGCACCTTTTCCCTTTTATCTCTGAGACTTATTCTACAAACAAACGAAGTCCAATATTTGACACACGTGTATAAAGTTGTATAGGATTCCTTCTCACGTTTACCATCGAATATCAAACCATCCCTCGGGAAATTTCACCACAATGGCCACTAAAATGAAGCTTCTAGCGACAGCGAATATCTCGGACGTATATAAATATATCTACATTTGAGTATGTGTCGCTTCGTCGTGTCAAAGAAGGGAAATATGAAAATATTTTTTTGTACTTCAATAGGCTTATATATATATATATATATATATATATATATTTATTCCATTTCACGCTGTTACCGTTCCCGCATACAGCAGGGTGGGTAGAGAGAACCTAGTGTTAAAACAATTCCTTTCGCATCCCAAACACAGA
>DWQW01001938.1:0-29756 GCA_018249695.1 Heliconius erato demophoon
CGAATGCCACCTCAGTCTACCCGTGACCACGGACTACTGCAAAGTGTTCGAAACGTCGGGTTTCCAAAAATGTATAAAAGTACAAAATATACGCGATTAATCCGGTTAAAATAGTTTCATTTAAAAAGCGTAAGACTGTAAACGTGACAGTTTGTGGGTTCGATTTTATTTCTTCGGTATACGGTATTGAGGCAAAGAGCGACATTGAATTCCGCCACCTAACACGCATATCTCAAAAATTCGGCGGCAAGTGCAACGGAATTGCATTCATTACAAGAAGCGGAGTGTCTCAGCACTAGTTTCCACTAGGTTCTAGGTACCATGAAAATAGGTTATAATCGCGATTGGTAATCGAACTCATAACCGTCACGCTAACAGCCAGACGCTGTACGTACCGCTGCACCACGAAGACCACAAAATATACAACTGCTTATATATTTTATTTGTTACTGTATAAACAAAAAAAACAGTCAAATATGAGTGGGACGAAACCTAGGTTTTCGCGTCAATTTTAGGTTTGTTCGGGAGGAATTTATAAAAATTGATTTTACACTTTTTGCATTTTTTCCTTTATTTGTAGTGCAAGTTCTCATTTCTTGCCAAATTCCATAATTGCAGGTCTGCGGGATACATACAATATGCAGCAAAAACTATACATAATCACTCATATCTTTTGATTGCATTAGTTTAAAGCTTAATTTATCTTTGTGCTCCGAGAGATCGTAGACCTGAATATTTGGTATTAATTTCATATTAATACATCAATATGATCTCGAGATGAAAGCTCTTGACGGATAACAAAGTGATTTTTTCTTTTGAGGTACGAAACAATAAAATATAACATTAAAACACTCCCTTCTCCACTTTTATTTTATTATAGGGGAATTGTGTGCTTAACATTTAATTCTGTACTTTTTTTAAAAGTATAATAATTTAAATATCAACATTTACTGAAATTAGAATTGAACTCACTATAATCACGTGCATAATCAAATATTACCCCACTGCCCTATGATTATGATGATATAATAAGAAGGATGATAACATTATTTATTCCATTTCGATCGCAATATATAAAGCCAAAGCAAAACCTCTATTTTGTAACGTACAAATGAATAATATAAACCACTGGAAACAGCAGAAATCATAGAAAATTCAATTTTGAAATCCAATTTATATAATATAGTTGCTATTTCTAGTTTCAACAATTTACAATACTATTCTATACGAATCGACACGTTGGCGACGTTCCAGATAGTTTACGGCCTAGCCTTAGTTGCTGAAATTAACTATTCGATAGTTGCTATCGAGTATTTCTTGATATAGACAACAATATCTAATGTCATATTAGTGTTATTTGATAGCGATCTGGCTAGTCGTTTTGAATATAGCTTATTTACTTAAAATTAAACGTCAAGAAATTTATGTAAGTAAAAGATAATCATACGAAAAAGTGACACATTATTCTGAAGATGTATTTATTATATTGAAAAAATATATATCCGTAAATATATATACACACATAAATAAACAATAAGAACCACAGATAATTCATTTCTTTATTTAATAAAACTTAAATCTCTTTATAAATAAATTAAGAAAATTTTTGAACGTTTGTTTTTTTTCTTTAAAAAATCTGAGTTTTGTACAACTAAAAGAATATAAGGATATGGTACATATGTATATAAAATATAAAAAAGTAGTACTACAAGTACTTGATTATGTTAAATTATACTTTTCCCTTAAACTGTTGCTTTCTCGTCGCCATTATAATGATCACAAGATAATAAGTATCCGAAAGGCTTTGATTTACAGGAGACAAGAGTAGTAGACAAGACAAAATATCGATGTCCCATCTGGGACGACGGCGACTTCCTATTAAAGTATATATAACACATTATCGATATCAATAAAAAAAATCACATAAATTTAATTATTAAAGTCACGTAAAGGGTAATCATACGTCATTTTGACTCACGTTAACGACTCACAGATAATTTACCGTTACGTCACAATGCTCTCAGCTATTAAAAAATTATCACAAAAAAAATATAAATTTTTAGAAATTACCTATCAACATCAGATTACCATGACAATACTTGGTGGCATTTAATATTTTTGTAAATTAGATTTTTTATTTAAATAAAGTTTCATAAATTTTATATTATCGATTTTATTCATCATTTACGATGTAAACGAAGCAACCCAAGAGGGATCTACAAGTCTGAATTTAAAGTTGCTGAATAAGAAATATTGATTTTAGATTTATATAGGAGGACAACGTCTTAACGTAATCGTGGTGGTTCATTTCTTCAGGATCATTTCTTAGCTCCCTAGCCTAGTTACTAACTAGACAAAGCTCGGCATTGAGTTCCACCCACCAACACCGCAATGTACCTAAAATAACGACTTCTTTTTTGAAGTTAGTAAAAAAAGCGAAATTTTAAATCTATTTCCTACAAACATCTAATGTAAGTAGTACAATAGTATCAATCTCAGTGACATGTTATAATTCGTATCACATCCGCATGACATCGCCCTCGCGGGGAATCAGTCTTTGTCATTTATCAAAGCGGCAGCAATTGTGTAGCTGTAGATATTATATGTATCAATATTAAATATAAGAAATGTTAATGGAATCGATACTAAAGTAATATAGCAAATTTGGTAGGCGAGTTGTTTTTTTAGGGTACCTTACTTTAAAAAATCGAACGCGCTCTACTTTACTTCAGTGTTGTGATCTTACACGTCGACAATATTTGTATGTATTTTACTATTTTCATTACAAATACAAAACAGTGAGAGCTCTAATTAAAGTCAAATTTTTGTTTTACAAATACAATACATATAAATATTAGTGGAATGAACGTTTTGTTTCAAAAAATAAAGCCTCCATTATGCAATGGGCCAGTATGTAAACATGATAGTTTACATACTGGCCCATCGACTCCCACTAGGAGTATTGAATTATTTTTATTTCTTCGCCCTTACAAGAAGAGAAAGCTTCGCGTTGAGTACCTCCATTCAATTCGCTATTTCGGAACTGAGTGGAAAGTATGGAAAGGATAATCTTAACTCTATATTGCCTCTGCGTACTAAACTATGATGGAAGTATTATACAGCAACTATTTAAAGTGAGACAAAATTGAATTGAACAAATTTTGTTAGCATTATGCCAGATTCAGACTAGACTTTACAACTTTGAAGTTGAAGTTTCACAAAGCCTTAAACATGTGTAGGTGTAAAATGTAAGTCCTAGGGATTGTGTTAGCACTTTGAAATATATGGGAATATTGAATTTAAAATGTTCAAATCAATTTGGCCGCCGCGTCGTGGCGCTGTGGCACAGCGTATAACTTTAACGTGACGATCGTAGGTTCCATATCCATTCGGAGGAATGTATACTTTTCATTTCATCGCTCTGGTAATAAGATAAAACGCGGCGTTGAATTTGGTCTACACGCAATGTCTTGAAAGAAGACCGCGAGAAAAAATGTCGCAAGTGGAAACATAGCTCTAATTACCTATCTAATAGTGCAAGCTGCCTCGTCTGATTCAATGCACGTATGTGATTATATCCCATTGCATCTTGTTTTACAGATAATTCTGTGCCACCGAATGGTTTTAAATTGTTTTTGTAGCTGCAAAGCTTCG
The DNA here is from genome assembly GCA_018249695.1 of Heliconius erato demophoon. Lineage (NCBI taxonomy): Eukaryota > Metazoa > Arthropoda > Insecta > Lepidoptera > Nymphalidae > Heliconius > Heliconius erato. Next base: position 3,655 of record DWQW01001938.1, read on the forward strand.
TTTTTTTTTTTTTTTTTCACTTTGTATCCTGGATACAGTAGAGAAGGCAGAAGGAATCTACTGTTAAGACACGCTATTTCCCATTTTTAACTACCCAATTTTCAAGATATTGCATGTTGAGCGGTATGACTCAGCGCCGCGCTTGGTCTATCAGAGCAAGAAACTAAAAATAATGTATATATTTATTTAAATTTTTCACCTTTTTGCTATAATTTTCCTCCTGCCTCCTCCGCCCGAGAATTATAAAATATAAGTCGATGTTTTGATAAGAAGTACTGTTTTGCCCTTTTCAGCAACCCAACATTAACAACTTCATTCAATATGTACACCCCAAAAATCCAAAACTACTATAAGAAGAGAGTGAAATGCCAATTAATTTAAGCGCTATATTGAAGAGTATTTTGCGGTAAAACCTCAAGAACCTAGTGTTGTCCATTTACTGCTTAGAATTCGAGACTAGGTGAAAAGTTTCGTAATTTATCGTGGACAAAGTTATATTTATCTTTATCTTAGCAGATCAGAGGAATGAATAAAACCTACGCTCTTATTACAAAGCTGAAAGGTTTGTTTGGTTGGATGCAATTATCTCAGGAACTACTGATATAAATAAAAACAAACCTTTGTGTACTCCGTTTATTATGGGAGATTATAGATTATATGATTACTATGAGAAAACCCCAGGTAAATGCTACTTTGAGTATAAGAATCAACAATCAGTGAAAATAACTGTAAATATATATTACATTTATATGAGTATACTGATATAATATTAGAATTTATATAATGTTAAAGTGCTTTTATTTGGTAGAACACAATTTGTTAGAACGAGCTCACGTACCGCTGACACCGCTCCACATGTAGAAATATGAATAACGTATCTATTGTACTATGCGCGGTGTTCTTACACAGCTTTGTTGGAGGGGATTGGGGTGCAATATATCGTATAAAAGAGGAGAATTATACTAGGGGATATTTCTATACAGTTACACGCTGTATACCGCAAAGCAGGGTAGGTAGAGGGAACGTAGTGATAATGCACTACGTTCCCCACACACGTGTAAAATGGCGGAACTCAACACTGCGCTTCTGATATTTTACTGGGATGAGAAACTGGAGGCCGTCGTGGCGCAGCTCAGGGTCACAAAAAGAGACGGTTGTTCGTTCAGGGGAATGAAATATATAATGTTTTCAATTTCTGCCTCTGGTAACGACGCAAAACAGCGTTGAGTTCCGCCTGAGAAGTTCAGGATACAGCGTAAAACAAATAATATTGTTCTCCGAGTAAGAATCGATCACACAACCGTTATGTTTTAATAATTTTTTTACCTTTACACTGTATTCCGTCTCTAACAGGGTTGACAGAGGAAATCCAGTTTAAAACGCCAGTTTCACATGCTTTTTTCCAATTTTAGAGACTTTGATTATATGTAGAATGGCGGAATTCAACGCCACATTTCATCTTTCCACTCGTTACCAAAAATACCAAAATCAACATCATAATATTTGAATATTCCTACGACAATTTCCTGTCGTTAATAAGACTGCTGCTAGCTAAAGATTTATATCTAGACTGGATTCTATCAGGCTGTAGGTCAATCTAATTATTCTCTGAGTTAAGAGGGCCACGACGCGCGACGTACAGTTTCAGAGGACTGTGCTCATCTTTAGATATAATGTAGAATTTTGTAATAAAACTAATAAAAAAGTTAAGTAAAAGTATTATAAAATATATGAAAGAAGTTTTTAAAAAATATTATAAAAGAAGTTTTTTGTTCTTCATATTATATTTTAAGTTTTATCAACGCTAATAATTAAATTAATGATAAATACAGTCTAGGTTCGTGGCTCAGGGGCGCGTGTGACTGGAAACACAGCAGTTGTGGGTTTGATCCTCAATCGGGGGAGTAAAATAACGTCTGATAATGAGGCAAAGCGCGCTGTTCAGTCTCCCATTCATCACGCAATACGCAAGGCGGAAAGTAGGAAACGGAGAGTCTTAGAAAAATAATAATTTTATTCTTCTTACCGCATATCCTGCATATGTTTGGAAAGTCAGTAATAAACTTGTGTAGAGACACTCTGTTTTTGTTCTCCATTTCGATAAATTTTAAGATAATGTATTAGGTAAGTGGCGGAATTCAACACTGCGATAAAAAAAGTCATTAATTCCAGTCGCTATTTACATGAACTTGTTCAAGAACTTTACTTCATATCTAATAGTAAAGATAGGTGACGTTTTGGCGCACATCCAAATGTTTCAGTACTTTCAGCTCCATATTAACGCAACTGTTCCCACAAACAACACTAGTGAACAATATTTATGTGAGTGCGTTTGTGATATATCAAACCTTTATTCCATTATCAAACTAAATTGAAGAAAGAAAATGCTATAGATGTAAATATTCTTACTTTTCTTTTTTTAGCTTCCCGCACAGTAACAGGATAGACACTTCGGTTGCTCTCTTTGCCCGTAATACTAGAGGCATTGCGAGTTCTGTAGCAGAACTCAATGCTGCGTTTTGCCTCGTCGTCAAACCAAAGAAATAAAAATATTAAATACTTCGAGTTTTGTCTCGAGTGGGACTCGAACCGAAGTTGCACGATTTCAAGTTCTGGTAATCAAAGCGTAACTTTAAAATTGGCTGGAAAGCAGAGAAATAAGTTTTTTAACGCTAGACACCCTGCGCATATATGCAGAATGCAAAAAAGACATGAAAAATGTAAGAAAGGAGTTTCTTAACACTAAGTCTCTTTTGCCTGAATGCGAGATACAGAATATTTTGCTGCAATTTTAACCAACCAGACAGCGCAGCGTTATGTTGCGCTATATAGAAAAAATTCAAAAACTTTTCGTAACTGTTGTTAAATAATAAAAATCTTCCACTGTGAACTTTCTTTGCAAAACTCAACTTAAAAAAAAAAGAAAAATATGATTATAAAAAACTGTTACAACATAATTTATTGCTTTTAATATATTTTTAAAATAAAATTATGTCAAAACACTTCAAACGTAAATTACTTTATCTAACTTTTACGTCTGCTCCAAAAAAACGGTGAAAAAAGTTTCTCTGACGATAATTTCAACAACTTTTCCCTCGCCTGATATAAGTTTCGACAAGTTTTCAAGGATCTATAAAACATATCATTTTATGGATTGTAATTTTTTATCTGGAAATAAATTTTAGTCTACAAGAATATAGGCCTGTCTAACTCTAAAATTTAGTGAAAAGTAGAGAATGGAAGTATTAATTGGAACAGAGAGTTTTAACACCAGATTTCTAGTTTGATGTTGATACAAGACTATGAAGAAATTAAGATAGTATAAAGAAACATACATTTTAATTTTAAATATCTCATCAAAGACAATAAATATGAAACTAGAGCCAAGTTAAATGTTAAGTAATGCATCGTTTACGACTTCACCAGCAAAATAATGAAAGATCTATTTAGATGCCCAGTTCTGTATTCACTCGGCATAAAATTCAAGCTCTAAACGTCACTCGACAACAACAACAACTTTTTTTATGTATAGGTTTTATTATATTTGCAAGTTGCTTGCTGTACTTGCAGCTTGTACTAGAATTTGAGGTTAATATTTGGCAAGCACCGCAGCTTGATGGTATAAAATAGCCAAGATGTCCATTTTTACATTGTTGTACAAATTAAACTGTTATATTAGGAAAACGGGGTACAGAAGTAACAAACTAATGGTCTTAATGTTTATGTAGTAGCATTCCCGCCACGCATCGCTAACTTGTGGGCACTATATGATTTTATACGTGAACTGTTATAAAAATAACTTTTTTATATCAAATATAAATGATTAATATAATTACTTAAATAATTTATAAATATACAAACAAACAAAATATAAATACTTTGGGTAGGCAGAGGGAACCTGATGTTAAAATACTCCGTTCCCTATTTTCTACACACACTACACTGCTAATCCTGGCCACGTTGCGTATTGAGTGGCGGAACTTAACACCGTGCTTTGCATCGATACGAGAGCGAAGGAATGAAAATATTAAATATTTCATTTCCAGTTAGGAATCGAACCCACAACCTTGTTGCTCCGGCGACACGATTCACTTTTTCATAGAGAATCAAGCAATACTAAAATTGCTTGTCACTCACAATAATATTCTACATATCTTTAATATATGTATGCACATTTAAACATTTGTTTGTTTTTCAAAGAACTTTAATTTTCGTGGTCGCAGGATTCTTAAAGAGAATATACTTAAAGGGCTTATTACGGTCCCCACAATGCTTTACGTTTCTAAGTCACGTTCATAAAAACTGTTGTAATATTTTTTTTTCTTTTTTTTTCTGTTGTCCGCTGTATCCTGCATATAGCAGGGTAGACAGAGGGAACTTAGTGTTAAGACACTCCGCAAAATTTCCCGTTTTTTTTTCAAATTTTCGAGGAATTGGATGGCAGAACTCAAGGCCGCGCTTTGCCTCAACACAAGGACGAAGAAATTAAAAGATTTAATATTTCATTTCCTCGAGTGGAAATCGAACTCACAACTTATCGTGTGTACAATGACAGTAGGTAGAGATTCCAGTGCCAAGATACTCACATTTTTTTAGGAAATTGTGTGAGAAAAAATTGTTGAGGTAATTTATTGCTCTAATCTAAGTAAGTATTCGGTTAAATTTAATTATATTATTACATTTAATTGTCCATTTATCCAGAAGGGAGGCCTTTATAAAATCAATTTGTTTCGATGTTGCAACGATATCGCAGGTATGACAAAGAGTAAAAATAAATATGTCTGGACTCCACTTTTCTATCTTACATTTATTACCACGCTTTCTCTTATAAAATTTAAAAAGAAATGATACCCTTTCCGATTTCCAAGCTTTTTTGTGAATAATAAGCATGTTGAATTGAAATTATTACAGTGCCTTCTCTGTCTATACCGTTATTCTTTTTTGTCTTCACGCTGTACTCCGCATATAGGAGAATAGACAGATTGGATCTGAGAACCTAATGTTAAGACGCACCGTTCCTATTAAGTAAATGTAAACAAAATAAAATCCGCATCTATCGTATACATTTAAAATACTTACAACTGAGCTACAAAAGAAATAAGTAAGTTAATATTTATATTTTCATAGAAGCGCTTCCACCGAGTTTAATGAACGTGCCGTTCATTTTAATTAAGAACACTTTAGTCCTCTCAATAAAATGCCTTTTTCACAAATAAAAGGAATTAATACCAAAGCGAGCGAGTGTTTTAAGAATAATACATAATGTATTTATTAGAGTTCCGATGCGAAAGGATAAAACAGAACTCTATTATTGAGATTTGACTGTCTATCTGTCACTGTCTGTCATTTAGTAAGACACTTAAAATTTCACAGATAATGTATTTTGTTGCCGTTATAACAAAAAATACTAAAAAAAGAATAAAATTAATATTTAATGAGCTCTTATACAACAAACGTGATAATATTTAGTGTACTGCCTTCGTACGCAAGTCCGACTCGCACATGGCCAGGTTATTTTATAATACAAGCTTTCATTAGCGACTTCGCTGGCATGATTAAATAAAAATAACTAGAGCTGTTAATTACAATATGGCATATTCTAAGTGCTTAGGTAAATAGAGGTAGTAGAGATAACTCTGACCGCAGGGCATATCGAAAGCAGGATTACATCGAAACTATTAAAGTGAAATAGCCTACAGCTTGCTACCTAGAGAATGGTTTAACTTCCATATGTTTAACTTCTTAACATTCTATAAAGAATTAAGAAAATTATCCAACGTTACGTGAAGGTTGTGGATTCTATCTTCACACAGGCGAATTAATATTTTTTTTATGTTTTTGCTCTGATAAGATAAATCATACTTTTAACTTTTTTTATATTATATTTTTTTTTATAAGGCATAAAGGGGCAAAGAAGCCGAAGGACCAACTGATGGTAAGACCCTGTGGACATCTACAATCTGAAGGGAAACCGGATGCGTTGCCATCGAACAGTGAATGCAACATGTCATTGATATATAGAATAAACAGTGTTAGGGATCAGACTGAAACTTGGTGTACTCCAGCATTAATGGGTTTGGTCCTCGAGCATATACTGTCGATAACGACCGTAAAGGTCGCTCCGTCCATCAAGGGAACTGGTTACTCAATTGCATAATCTCTCGGGAAGTCTATAAGATGGTATAGTTGATTAAAATAGCTTTGTGCCAGACCCGATCAAAGTCCGATGTCGAATGCTGTAGCCAAATGTCGAGGCTAACAGCCATAGCTTCCCTCTTACTCTCATTGATGGTTGCCCAGCGGTAAGTTAGGTGCAGCAAGAGGTGTACCCAGCGTTGTGACCATGATGAAGTCCGTATTGTCGATCGCTAATAATTGAACCTCCAGTAAATGAAATGCAATGTCTCAAATTTAAGTGAAAAAGGGTAATAAAGTATTTGGATTCTAATTTATCATTATTGGTAAGAGTAAAGTATGTTTCTAGTTTCACTCTGCCTATTCTACTACAGTTCATAATAATTACATTTGAATGATAAATACGCCATAACATAAACATGTCAATATTTTAATTCTAATTTAAAAGTTCGGAAGACTATAAGACTGCCATACTGTTTTTTGTTTTCACGTAACTTGCAGGGTGGACTGAGGGATTGTAATGTAATACAGCGTTTCTCACTATCTGCATAGGTTTTTTGTCATTGTTTTTGAGGAACCCAATAAAACGATATAGAAAAATAATTCATTTCCCGAAGAATATTCAAAAATGTATTATAAATTTTTTGTAATGAATATTTTCTTCGAGAATACGATGTGATCTTCAATTTATAGGGCACCTTCAAATATGCAAGTAACGATATTGATTGCATATACCCTCAATACGTCAACTTCAGGCACCAATTTGCTTACTTAGACCAGAAATTTTTCCATTTTGTAGACTATTTACTTGCAAATTGAAAAAAGTCAGATATTTTAAAGTTTTTTTTAAACGTGCGTGCATTTAACTGTTGTGAAAATTATAATAGTAAATTTAAAGAAATGTATTTATTAATTTATCCTTAAATTTGCTTTAGATATTACATTAACATTCTTTCATTTTCGTAATTAGAATTATAAATTGTTAGTCAGACCTACTGTAATTATGTGTCGCAGAGTCTCGAACCCACACTCAACAGAGTTCTCGCCTAGCAGGGTAGACAGAGCAAGTCGGGTAGATATAGGGAACCTGGGAAACTAGTGTTATGACACTTTTTACTTTAATAGATTTACGTTCCCCGTTGTCCACAGAATTCTGAAGGCATTGCATACAAATTAAATATTATGTACTTAATTATATTATTTCCTTTCTCGCGTACATTTTGTCAAATCATCCACCTGTATTACAATAAAAAGAAGGTCATATTCGAGAGGTAGTTGTCAAATTAGTTAATGTTTTTAGGGGGAGTGACTTGACAGAGGCTGAGATCGTAGTTACATTAGCACGCGGTTTACGGCGTGTTTAACTTGTAAGTTTAGGTTGTTTCCTTTAAACTATATTAGTTTATTATTACTTACGTAGAGGATGTCGTGGCATAGGGGCATAAACTTGTAGTTGTAGACGCCATGGTTGGGGGTTTGATATCCACCCGGGGAATTAAATATTTAATAACTTTAGTTAAAGAGTTAAAACGTGGCTCCAGAATTCGAAACGTGGGAAACGAAGTGTCTAAACACTAGATTCCCAGGTTCTATCTGCCTACACTTTTATGTGTGGGATACAGCGTGTAACTTATTAATATACATACGTAGATTATGTGTAATTAAATGTAATAGATTACTTGTTGGTTCGATTCCCATTTGGAGGAATATTTTCTTTATCGATATTGTACATAAACAAAGCGGAACGTTAAGGTCTCCTTCAGCTTCACATTGTATCCCGCTATCTAAGTCAGAACACTGGACCGTTTTCCTCTCAATTTTCAAGACATTTCTTGTTAAGTGGTGAAATTTAAGGCTGCCCGGTCTTGTTAACAAAGCTGGAATAATTAATAACTGCAAGTACAAATCAAACCAACAGCCACAGCTTTTACAATCAGACGTTGCATCGTTGCATCACTACAGCCTCATGTATACCAGTTTTTTTTTTGCTTCAAGCTGTATCCTGTACGTAGTAGTGTAGGCAAAGAGAACCTGGGAACTTTGTGTTAAGATACTCCGTTTCCACTTTCCGCTGCATTCTCTAGGCGCTGTGTGGTTTGTAGCGGAACTCAACGTTAAACAGCATAGTAATACTGTTTTGTCGTTTTGGGTAAATACCAAAAATCTAACAATACTATTGTTGAAGTAGCGACCAAAACAAATTTAAAATTACCTTACTATTCTTTAAATCGTGCAAGAGATCGATTCTTTATCACTTTACCCAAAATTACGTACCAACTGATTAACGTCGGCTTAAACACCAATAAGGGTTTAATAGAATTGAATATTTGTTTGCTAATTTGCCCTACAGTCTACATTTAAATGTAAATGTATTTTGAAATATAAATTAAAATAAATCTTTAGGGCTAATTGGGTTTTTCTTTTGTTCAGTTTCATGCTGTATCTCGCATATGAGTGGATACGCAGAGGTGACCCAGTATCAAGTCACTCCGTACCCTACTTTCCGCCTTATTTTCGAGACAGTGCGTGTTGTAAAATTAAAAATAATTAATTTCCACAGTTAGGAATCGAACACACAAGCGTCACATTTGTTAAAGCCAAACACCTCAATACACTTTTTCAATTCAAACTTTATTTTACCAATATGCATTCATAGATTAGGATTTCAATAAGATCTCCAACTGTTCTCAGTTGATTCTTCACATCTCAAGATTTGAATTTAAATTCCGCTACTCAACACGTAATGCATCAAGAATTCGGCTGATAGTGTACTATATGTTCTCTGTCTATCCTGTCAGATACGCAATACACCGTGAAACTGGCAAAAATAATAGAATTGTGTAATCAATTATGGAAAATAACATATAGAAGACCGTCGTAGTGCGGCTATACTCGTACACTGGACTGGAAACGCTATGATAACTGCGTCTGACGTACTATGCAGAAAAAGTGTGAGATTATTTTTTTATGCCTACAATATAAAATCGTACTGTGGCTGTCGTGGCGCAAGTGCACAAAGGCATGATTGACTGTAACGCGACAGTTGTGGGTACGTATCCCATTCGAGGGAATGAATTATTATTTATAATATTTTAATTACTATCACTCCCTTTGGTATCAAGGCCCGGCGTTGAGTACCGCCATACAACATGCAATTCCTAGATAAATTTGGCGGAAAGTGGAGAACGTAGTGTCTTAACACTACGTTCCCTACCATGATGTGTGCGGGATACAGCATGTAGCTCATTATTATAAAATAAAACAAAAACGCTAATGATACGTATAATTTTAGGTATACTTAAGCCACAAGGCTTTGTTATAAAGGAACATTTCACCTGTATTTCACCCTCGGGAGCTTTTGCCTGTATCCGATACCTACCGTGTATGAAAGGTAATCATAAACATTGTTAAGTTATCTCAGATTTTGTTTCCCATGTGTAAGACTAGTGTTGACGTGTGACCCTGTCTACATTTGGGTTAGAAATAGCTATATATACTTATCTATATCTATACTATTGTATAAAGAGGAAATATTTGTATGTGTGTTTGTTTAGTGGATAAACTTAAAAACAACTGAACCTGATTTCAAAAATTATTTCACCATTAGAATGCATTGCTGCATGATTACTGAGTAACTTACGTTATATTTGCACCTACAAAAAATAAGGAGCCCTTCTAAAATTTCAATAATGTAAAAAACTTGGTACAAAATATCTTTCATCGCATGCGCTGCAGAAACTGTTGAAGATAGAACAAAAAAATGTTCTACAAAATTAAAGAACATATCTATATCTTCAAAAAACCATATTGTAGTTTTGACAATACAACAACTTTTTTACAGTTTAATATTAGATAGAAATGCTGACCATAATCAGACCATGTTATAGGTACCTTTATTAATTCTTATTGAAACAAATAATTTCAATATTTGCAGTTTACTCTTTGAATTATCAAAATCGAACAATCCATTTAAAAGATTTTACGAAATTCAAATCTAAACAAAATATATCTTTCTCGATATGGATCTCCAGAAAACTAATAGATTCAGTAGTTAGTCATCTACAAATACCACTTTTACTGTAGTGTACAGTGAAGCTTTAAGGTAAATTTCGAAAATAAAAAAAACATAACTCGTAACGTAAATATAAAAAATAGAATCCTCGGCGACGCTTACTTGACAGTTTTCATAATTTATATTATACATTATTATACATTAGTATATTTCTAGGATTCCCTACCTCAAAAGGAAAAAATGAAACTCTTATAGGATCACTGTTTTGTCAGTCCGTCCGTCTGTCGAGACCCTTTTTCTCAGTAACGCTAAAAGCTAAAATTTATGTCATATATTCAAGTCTACTGTCCCTTAGAACTGTGAAAAAATTAAACATCTTAGCCAAGGCAATCAAAATATACAGTTTATGCCGCAAATTTATAATTATAGTTCATTTTATTCAAAATGAGTGCAAACTTAAGTTTATCAACTTCAAATTGTACTTCCCGTCGACATATTATCCAGAAATTGGTACGGAGCTCTCGGTATGCGATTCGGATTTGCATTTGACCGGTTTGAAGTTACAATCAATTTTTATATATTTTTATGTATGTTGCAAAAGCTGTAAATAAATAAATAGTAAAGTAGTAAAGTAAATGGTGGGGACCTTTTCGTTTCAGTAGAAAGCAGATGACTAGGCAGGAGAGAGAAACCCAGTCTTAAACACTTCGTTTCTACCCAAGTTCTGAGATATTTTATGTTGAGAAAAACAAAAGGAAATCTTCATTTCTAATATGAATTTACGATTTCACTAAAAAGTGTAATTTTTCACAATTTTTCTTTCCACGTCTCATATATCTGGCTATTGGCCAAAGTAGTGACACACGATGATTCATTGAGCTTTCGATAAAGCTGCTATATTTTACACTGTCTCGAACTAATTGGTACGAGCTTAAGTTGTTTGCGTTACTCCATTGGGAGAAACATTTTGAAATTTGGGAAAATTAGAGAAAAAGTTGAAATTGTAATAGACGGTATTGTGGAGCTGTTCTAATGTATAAGAATATCTGTGATAAGGTATAAATAAGATTGTAAATGTTATTATCTGAAAAAGAAAAATAGAAAAGGAATGAATAGCAAAGTAGAATCCCTCTATCTACTTTTGTATATGTGGGATAGAGGTGAAGTATAATAAATTAAAGATAGTATATTTGGCATGGATATTTAGATGGATTACTGAAGTTCAATAACCCTTAGAGAGGTTTATTTGAAATTCTTTTGTGTTGTATATAAGTATAAATAAACTGTATAGACATAACAAGATAAGCAGAGGGAACTTCTAGATTCCCACGCTCGATCTCTGGTAACAACATAAAGCAATGTAGCAACATTTGGATGGACGGTTGTGAAGAATGTCTTAAGTAGTGTTTAGTCACTCTTTTCCCCACTGTCCGTCCAATGATCGGCCTATTTTTACCCCAATCTTTCAGACATTGCGTATTGATTGTATTTGAAACTCAACGCCGAGCTCTGTTTTGTCTTTGTTGAAATATTCAAAAATTCCCAGTTTTAATTTCCTAAATGGAAATTGAACCCACAACCGACATCAGTGAGACTCTGTCCCACTACGTCACGATTGCCTCTATAACTACAAATAATTAATAGATTATAACATTTGGGCTATCGAAGTCACTCACTTATTAGTTTGTGTTAGTTTGCAACTTATAACAACATCTATCTGTACCGGTGTCGAGTTACTCGGAGCAAGTGGAACATCACGATAATACGGCCGCTTGATATTTCTAATATAACTTTGTAATACTAAGTACTGTCTAAGTTGGTTTAGGTGAGAATTGCTTTTTTTTACCTGATGTTTGGATATTTTTTTTAGGTACATGTGAAATGAAAAAATCCTGTTTTGTTTATTCCCTAAGGAATTTCGAGAAATCCTCTTTTAGTGCCCCTAGATCCCCTAACCTCACCTACAAATATATCCAATTACAACATTCTATATCTAATAGTTTCATCTGTGGGTCGACCATCAGTCACAGAAAAAAAAAGAGAAAAGTTTTATATATATTTTTTAAATAGTATATAGGAAAAACTACAACACTAACAATTAACCGCCACGACGCTATATAACGACGTTAAACGTACATTCGTAATACATTTGCTAATTCACTTTAGTCTCGCGCTCTAGAGTTGGTTATTGGATTTGATATCTTACATGGAAATGTTTTATTGTTTAATGTTCTGTTCTAAATTGTGAATAATTAAGAGATTTGGTGCGGTGGTAAGTGGGTGTTCTAAAAGAGTGCAGGTTCTTTTTATAAAATTAATTTAAATATAATCAAATAATTTTGCATATTAATTATTACAGGCAGTGGGTAAATACGACGGTTTTAAGTTTGATTTCCATTCAGACTAATGAAATATATAATTAGATTTTTTTTGACCAACAGACTTGGCTATATGTGCAAGAAAACGTGAAGTACTCGTAGTACTTTTTGCTTATATTTTTTTTTAAAGACATAATTTTATTTATTTCCATACGCTTTGTAGAACACACATGGGCACATGACGGGATATGTACGGAATAAGTAATGTTTTTACTCAAGACATTGTGTATTGAGTGGCGGAAATAAATGTCTTCTTACTTACTCGAACCCGCACCTCTTGGAAACGGACCAGGCGCTCTAAGCACTGAGCCATACGTTCTCATCAAGCTACGTCGAAATTTTTATAAGTTTTTTTATTGTTACAACTTATTTATATTGTTAGTATCTCTGTAAAGATTTTTTTAAATTAAATTTCCGCTACCGAAAGATAATTACTAAGAATTGTCGTCTGTCAGGAAAGAATGCTATTTTTTTTTTTAATTTATCCAATCCACACCTAGAAAAGAAATATAAACTACGTTCAAGCTTTTTAAACGTTTTCTAAATAAGTATTTTTCTTTCCTAAGTGTGGAATAACACTTTAAAAAGTTAAAAAGTTCTTCTTACCAAACAATGCTAATGAAAATTCTCCCGAGTGGTAATCGAACGTACAAACATCGCATTTACACTCTAGATACTTTCAACTCTACTGGTATGCCGGGTAAAAAATAAAAATAATATATATTTCAACTTCTTGACGCGATTCTTCACATCAATTAGCTAATTTTGCAAGAATTAAAAAGAACCGAAACTTATCGAAGGCTACCACCACGTGTGCTACCACGACTGCTGCAAAATATTAATAAACGTCGGTTATTGATAACCTAGAGCAAATTAAATATTTAATATTTTTATTTCTTTGCCCTCGTAAAGAGGCAAAAGCGCGACGCTGAGTTCCGCCACTCAACACACCATGTCTCCAGAATTCGGCGGAAAATTGGAACGAAAGTGTCATAGGAACAGAGTTCTTAGCACTTGGTTCCCAGGTTCTTCCTGCCGTGCTATACATGGGATAAAGTGTGAAGCTAAATATATACCAATATATTAAAAGATTAATATATAAGTATCTGTGTTTCATTACTATTAGTACAAGCAGTGACATTTTCTATGTCTATACCACATTTTTCTAACGAAATTGATTGATTGACGTGTCAAAATTGAAAGCAATTTCTCTCCACACCGCTTAAATTGAGCTGTCTTTTTTTTCTTTTTTATATAACACACACGCCGTAGAGATAGATGCTGTCACGGGGCAGGGGCACGCTGTGGCGTACGATTGTAAGCTCGATGGTTGTGAGTTCGATTCCCACTAGGGAAAATGAAATATTTTAATGTTTTTTTTTACTCTGGTGAAGAAGGAGAATGTTAAGTTCCGGTACTCAGCAAGAAAGTTATCTTTTGGTGAACGGAGTATTTTAACGAGTAAAGTAAGAGTTTTTCTCCCAATAGGCAAGGGGAATCTAATTTAGGATACACCGTGTAGCTAAAAAAATCACACCTGTATGATAATTAGCAGATAAGGCAGAGAGACGATGGTATAAAATCAAATTTATAAATAATATAAACGGAATATAAATATTTTATGTTCCGTTAATTTTTAAAACTATAGTTAGAGACAGGAAGTATTTAACTTTAGCTATCAATATAATATTAATTATCATTATAATATTGTCCTTAAAATGATAACAATATCATATCACCAAAGTAATCCAGATGAGAAAATAAAAGCGGGCGAAGCAGCAAACGAGTCGCTAGTATTAGAATAAAGGCTAATGACCTCAAATTTTTAAACATCTTTACCACGTCTAACCTTTTTAGGACATAAAGCTAGACGTTTCTTAAAGCCACAGTATCTGTTAATAAGATTCTAATCTCTAAGGACTCGGTCTTAATACCATCAATCCTATCTCTAACGAAATGGAGATCAATCAGAATTCAAAAAGTAAATTTAGACTTATCGTCTGTAACATTATTCATGGTTTATTTGGCTGCAATTTTGTTGAATATAATATTTTGTATCATTTTAAGATATTTTAGGTGACCGCGGCGCGATGAGAGAGTATTTGACTATAAACGCCTTGATTGTGAGTTCGAATCTCAAGAGGATATTGATGATATTTAAAATATTTTCATTTACCCGGTCTTGTAGAAAAAGACGGGACGCTGCGTGCCAACACAAAATGCCTTGAAAATTGAGCAGAAGGTGGAAAGTATCGGAGTATTTAAACAAGAATGCCCTTTACCTATCATGAAATTGAAAAAAATAAATACTAATACGGATGTTCAATATATAATATTGTCTGAGAATACGTGTTTATAATAAAATTGCGCAATCTATTCTGAGTTTGCCGCTACACATTTTTTGTTTTTCAGTTTGTTGCTGTGCAGGTGCATATAGCAGGATATGCAGAAAAAACCTGCGATCTTAGTGTTATAGAGAAAGTATAAATATTAAATGTAATTAAAATAAGCAATGAAAGTTTAATTTAACTTTTCTACCGCCTATTTATATTCGGGTTAATTTTATGATTTTTTTATAACAGCTTTCTGAAGTATTTGGGGGTATTCAAAATATTGTTAGTGTTGAAATATTTGCAAGCTTATAATTATTAATACGTTTTTTTTATTAAAGCATCTGTTATCATTAAGGGTCGTAAAGGAGATTCTTCAGTGATAAAACTCTCTATTTTTGATAATTTAGAAAGTATTTGATGTTTGTTGATATCTATATGTCATAATTATATTTATTGTTTGAGGCCAGTCGTGGCGCAGTGGCACAAAGTGTGACTGTAAAACCGACTGGTTGTGGGTTCGATTCCCACTCGAAGAGATGAAATATTTACTTAAATTTATATTTCTATTTCTTGGTTCTGGTGTCGAGGACAAGCGCGGCGTTGAGTTCTGCCACTCAACACGCAATGCCTCCAGAATTCGGCAGAAAATGTTGAACGGAGTGTCTTAACACTAGGTTCCGTCTGCCTACGCCGCGTGCTACACTCAGCGTGAGTGGGTGCGGGATACCGCGTGAAGCTGATTTATTTTATATTTATTGTATGCGAGGTAGGTTAAACTCAATCTGGAGGATCTGGATATGTAATAAACTATATAGGTAATTCAAAGATATTTGAAGCCGAAGAAGTATTTTTTTTAAACTCACAGCCGCTATATTAGTTTGAAAATTTGACTGTTCAACGTAATAAATTGCCTTGATCATACTAATTTGTTTGTAAAATTATCCACTGTGGGGATCTCACTGAATAAAATATAAGATTCTACTCAAGGAGAAAATGTTGGTCTCTCGAGTACGTAAATTTGTAATGGTCTTGTAATATTAAGATATGTTAAGGAGAAAACGTTTAGATACCTTGTAGGAGTAATAATTATTTAACAGTACTCGTATTTTTTAATATTATACCATAAAAATATTAGATAGTAAAATCAAATCTCTTAGTGATAAGGCCGTCTTTTCACATTTTTTTTTATATGAATTTATTAATAATCAATCAGCTTCACGCTGTATCCCATATGAATTTATTTATTGCTAATTATGTAATTTTGTGGTGTGAAATAAAGAGTTTTTATGTTATGTTATCAAATAAATCAAAATCTCATCTCAAGTCTGCTAGGTATACTTATGACGACTGTAAAGAATTATTATTTTTTTTAAAGTTTCATACTGGAGGCAGAAGGAACCTTGTTGGGAACGTAGTTTTGAGACACTTTGTTCCCCATTTTATATAAAAAAAATATCTTCTTGTATCTTATTTAAGAATTTTTATTTAGAAAAGTAGAGATCTTTCAGCACTTCGCATCTATTTCTCTCCCATAGCACAGTGGTTACGATGTCACAAAGACCTTCGAGTTTGCAGTTCACATCGCAATCTGGGCTAACATCACTTGCTTTGGTTAATAGTACTGTATACAAGTCCAACATAGGTTTATTGCTTGTAACCATGCTATAGGTCAAATTATTAATAGACCTAGGTGATAAATTAGTAATTTCATATATATCTTTCATATTATATAGTTTGTACCATCTCGGTTTCTTGTTAGGTTTCAAATTTGCTTCAGTTAGGTTGTAAATATAGCACTCTATGTTTTTTAGTTTCTGAAATTATTTACGAAAAACAGACTGTAAATGCGACTGGACGGTAATTGTGGGTTCGATTCTAAATCCGTTGAATGAATTATTCTCATACCAGATAGAATTATTATCACGACAAAGCCCGGTGTTGACTTCCGACACTGAACAATCAACGTCTGGAAAATTAGCACGCAAAGTGCACTGCCTGCTATATACATAAATAAAAACATAAATTTCATTTACTTTAACGTATTTATAAAAAATATTGAGATAAGTTCTCTTCAATAATTGAATTAACATTGCATATTTTAAGCACAGTACGGAACATAAAAATATTGATAAAAACAACTTTAAGATTTTTCCCACACAGCACGGCAAGCTGGAGGAACCTAAGCCTAATGTTTGAGACGATGTTTGAAAATCAACGCTGCGATTTTGCTAACAAAGAAGCGAAACGAACTAAATAAATATAAGGTCGGGGCAAAGGTATTTTCGTATCGTTCATACAAAGGAAAATATTTTTAGGTATATTTTTCTATTTATTTATAATATGTATGTGCCGTTTTGATCGATGACTTGCCATCTTATAGGAAGTGCCATGATCCCATTGCTGTAGAAATTTTAAGATTTTTAATTAGAAAAATCTGAAAGCTGTCAGGTGGTGTTCACACTATTGAGATCAGCTTCATGTTTTCTAAAAAGTTCTGCAATGACCGAAACAGGTGGAAATCTGATGGAGCAAGATTAGGACTATACGGAGGATGTATCGACACATCCCAGCCGAGCTCTCTCAATTTTTGCTGCGTGGCTATAGATAAGTGTGGTCTGGCGTTGTCATAGTTAAACACCACGCCCTTCCTATTACCAGTTCAAGTCGGGTTTTCTCAATATTTTTTTTAACCTCATCAGTTGCTGGCAGAAGGGGTGTTGACCCCTTCTCGATAGTTTTACCCGGTGTAGTGGAAGATTTCTTTCCAATCCCAACATACACATAGAATCACTTTGTTCCGAGGCATACTTCGAACATAATCTTTTACGTAGGTTCTTATCGTAAGTTACCTATTTTTCATGACCCGTAATCAACTGCTTAAGAAACGGTTGGAAACAACAAATGGAAACACGTTGCATTAGGAAAACACGTTGCAAAACTTGACATTTGGGTATCACATGATCTCAATGAGATCATGTGATACCCAAATGTCAAGTTTTTTCTTGTACTCAGACTTTTGTGACGTAATTAACTGTTGTAAATAACGTAGCTACTAATATGTCGATCTTGCTCCAATTTCTCAAAGATGGCACAGATTTATCTGTGACAGGGATTCCAGAGCGAACCTCATCTTTCACACTAAAATATCCAGACTTGAAACGCTTGATCCACATTTGTACTATTCTTATTGATACCGCATTAGGGATCCGTATAGCACACAAGTTTTTTTCGTTGCGTCCGTTGCATTTTTACCTTTCTTGTAATAAAACTTCAAAATGTGCCGAATTTCTTCGTGTCATTTTGCGTGTTTGAAAAATAATGAAAAAATGATGTAAACAATTTTTTTTTATTTAATGCATCTTCAGAATGTCACATTTAATGGCACAAACCAGCCAGTAACATTCAGTATAACCAAAGAGGTTTAATTATTAAAAATACATTCAAAATACGAAAATACTTTTGCAACGACCTATTATAATGTCACTCACAAGAGTGGGGATCGAACTCAAAATCATCGCGTTTGAATAATAGTGCCAAGATGGCCTCATATCACTTACATAGATACTATACATATACTTACAGAGGTTTCGTCAAAAGTAACAATTTTATAATTTCTATTGGAACCCGAATCGAAATTAGTGATGGAACCAGCACCCCACGCCATACTGAAGGGCTCCTCTTGTATACCTCGCAAGAATAATTTCATATCATCTAAATGAGTGTGCCCTGTGAATTGTGCTGTAATCGTTGATAAGAATCTAGAATAAAAAAAATAAGAGCAGCTAGAGATAACTTTTACTAGTCATTATGTTTTTTATTCTCTATTTAAATCTCCCAACCTCAGCGTTCACAATTACCACTGCGCCACAATGGCCTCAATATTATTATTTTGTAGCTTCACGCTATATCCCTGCTGCTGTCACCTGCTTTGTGTAACAGAGTAGAAAATAAGTAGAGGGAACCCGGTAATCTAGTGTTAAGACACTTCTGATGATTAAGCTTCGTGATTGTCAACTATTTTTTTTGGTATACAATTAAAAAACTTGAGTATTACTTTATTATACATAGGTATAATTAATAAATACTACCTATCAATGACCCTCTTGTACTCTCTTGTCCAAGTACATAAAAGATCTGCATCGCCAGGTGGAATATGAGATAATATATGGACCTTCTCTCCAGCAAGTTCAGCTTTATGAAGTTCATTAATAAGCCATTCTAAATGCCTCTTACTGTTAAGAGGATCGTGTACTAACCACCTAAATGTAAACAAAATTTTCATGAGTTAAGAATATCAATTTGAGGCCAGCCGTGGCCCGAGGGCACAAGCGTGTGACACCTTGTCAGATTGTGGGTTCGATATCCATTTAAGAAAATTGAAATATTTAAATATTCAATATTTTATATTTCTTTAGCGTGAGCTGATAACGAGACGAGGAAAGCGCATCGTTGAGTTCCGCCGTTCAATACGCAATGCCTCCAAAATTCAGTAAGTCACTTACTAGGGACAGAAGTATCATAATAGGAACGGATTGTATTAGAACTAGGTTCCCAGGTTGGGATAAAAGTAGAAAATAAAGTGTCTCTACTATAGTTTCTTTCTATATACGGCGTATATTATATATAGAAAAAAGGTTAAAGCTAAAGATAAAGAACGAAGTGTCCTTTCAGTCACGCTTTGACATAAAAAATAAATTTACCAGTTAAATTTGTAAGCTACATTGTTATTGAGCGATATAACCCTTAGGCCTGGTTTAATCAACATAGAATATTGGCCATCTTTTCTCATTGTGGTTAATGCTTCCTCAGTTAAATACGGTTTCCACTGTTCAGCCAAGCTTGTATATAACCATGTTGTATTGAGACCTTCGTCTTGTATAGATGGAGGAGCAAATCTAAAAGAAAAATAGTAAAATTACATTCAGATGACAATATAAATGGTATAAATAAATAATAAAACATCTAGTCTAGTAATAGAGGCCGGTCGTGGCGCAGCGGCACGAGGTGTGACTGTAAAACCGACTGGTTGTGGGTTCGATCACCACTCGAGGAGATGAAATATTTACTTAAATTTATATTTCCATTTCTTCGCTCTGGTGTCGAGGTTAAGCGCGGCATTGAGTTCTGCCACTCAACACGCAATGCCTCCAGAATTCGGCAGAAAGTGGGGAATCTAATGTCTTAACACTAGGTTCCCTCTGCCTACCCTGCTGTGTGCGGGATACAGCGTGAAGCTGATTTAAAACATCTAGTCCAATGAGTTTTGATACTGTGGTGGCGCAACGTAATGGGTCTGACTAAAAACGCAGTATAAATTTTCGTCACTTATCAACGTGGGGAACGGAGTGCCCTAACACTAATTTTCGTCTACGTACCATGGCATATATAGTATACAGCATGAAGTTAAATAAAACTATTGGATAACTATCCAATAGTTTTATTTAGCCTTTTTAGGGCACGAGATTGTTATTTCGTAAGTATACCCAGTGGGGAGACTATGGATGTTTTCCAGCGACAACAAAAGGCATAGAAGCATGAGGCTTACATTTCCGGCTCATGGTTCAATTTCAGAACACTGTTTGTTGAGTGGTTGAGCCCAATAGTATGATCAGAGTAGAAAAAAAAATTTCTATATAGCTTACACAAACACAGTGTCTAACTATAAATTGTGGGTGCCATTCCCACTCGCCACTACTAAATACGCAATTATATGGTGGGAGGGAAGTGGAGTACGTAACCACTAGATTACGTTTCTTGTTTTTTATCTATCCTGCCATATACGGAATACATCGCAAATTTAAAGAATGATACTGTTAATATTACATACTGGTTAGTAGGTTGAGCTTCATGATTGCCAACCACCGGAACAACAAGAACATTCTTTCCAAAACGCCTCATCATTGTATCAATTACTAATTTGTTTACTCTTATATTGGTTTCGTACGTTGTCTCCCAAACAAAATGATTTATATTGTCACCCATATAGTAAACCACATCTAGATCCTAAATAAAAGGGAAAAGTGAAGTTATAAGTGAAGTGTAAAACATAGTCATAATATAGTGACTGAGATTTCTTTTTACCTAACGAAGTACTAGAGATACCGGAGGGTACTCATGTTTTTTACGTGACCTTCCTCGTGTACCTTTGATAATGTGTTTTCGAAGGTCAACCAAGGTCCTCCTCTACCTCTCTTACCGCTCACTTTTCCATCATAAATCTTTTTGCCATTCTTTCATCACTCATTCGTGCGATGTACTCAGACCAGCTCAACACGTTCTTTTTCTTTTTTTTTGTATGGAAAAGGTCAAGGCAAACGAGCGTGCAAGTCACCTGATGGTAAGTGATTACCGCCGCCCACGACACCTTGCAACACCAGAGGAGCTACAGGTGCGTTGTCGGAATTTAAGGTGGGTTGGGCGTCGGAGCCCGGCATTACCTGATGCGAAACAGGGGATGGTAATGATCCGGTCGAGTCTGCTCATGCGTGTTGCCATTGCTGATGACGTCCACACGTAATTTAGTCGCCTTTTATGACACCACCAGTCACAGGATGATTCTATCCTAGGCCGGGATCACACGGCATAATACTCACCGTGACACCCTCGCTAGTACCTGGCATTCTGCGTATTTCTTCATTGCGGATTCGAGTTTAGTCAGCTAAGCATATCTTATGAAGAGATTGTATCATAATAACAGCATCGGTACCAACGCTGCATTTTTTACGGCCAAACGTGCAGCTGTGCTGACGTTTCGCCGTCTCAAATTGTAGCTAAGGCACCGATAATCATGTTACCGGCAGCAATACGCCTTTTCGCATCCATTTCGTATCATCCATATTTTCTGGAATTAAAATAAATAGATATTTGGATTTTAATGCGAATATAAAGAAATCATGTAACTTACTTTATGCGATGCAATCCTTTGAATAGCATCTTCATACGCCCAAATCGGTGTATCACATTTTACATCGCCACCCCAATACCCAGCTTGGTTTGTATGAGATGTTGTTCTTTTAAATGGGTTATTATTATCACAATTATTCGAAATTTTTGATTCGAATTGCCTTTGTAAAGATTTTTCGAATACTTTACTTTGATGTAAATCATTATTTAGATCGTATTTGGTGCTTGAACTTCTACAACATGCCGGTTCGTTGCAGTTTGACGTGCTCGACGGGTCATATAGAGGGTCTATGTGAACGTCTGATACCAATGCAATAGTTAGGTTTAGGTTGTTATTGGGAATCTAAAATAAAAATTTAAGACATTTTTTTTACATATATTGCAAATCCGTTGATAATTTTTACATTCTAAGAAATGTTTGTTGATATTTAAAACTATATACATGAAAACAAGAATTTTAAAAACTTACAATAAAATCAGAGCAAAATGAAATGGAAGTATCTTAATGGGAACAGAGTGTCTTAAAATTAGGTTCACATATTCACTCTATCCACCGTGTCATATAGGGGTAACAGCGTAAATCTAAACGAAAAAGTTTACTTGGGAATCGAACTCCCTACCCTCGTGGTTATAGTTATATTCTTTGCCACAGCACCAAGACAGCCTCAAATAATATATGAAATAGAATAATATATCACTAGCTATAACAAAACATTTAACATATTGCATACCTTATTTCCTTCTATACTTTTAGGTGGTAAATCAACCTTCCATTCGAACCTTTTATCTTTATAAGGACAAAGATTTTCTGTACCTTTTTGGAAAATCAGTCCACAAAAATCATTTGGATGAGCTTCAGGAGTTTTTTGAATAATATATTTTAGTATTGGCTGCAATTGATTTTTTTTCTGTTACTGTTTTATACACAAATTTAACCTGCGGCTTCACCTCAGTTGCCAAAAAGAAATAATTAAGAGTTAAGTTAAGTAATATTTCTTGGCACAGGGGACAAGTATGCGTCTGTAAACGCGATCAGTTGTGGATTCAACTCGTGAAATGAAATATTCATTATTTTCATGTCGTCGATCTAATAACTAGACAAATTATATAGACAACGCGGATTTAAGTTTCGCTGCTCATTATACAATGACTCTTTTCTGGCTATGTGAGGGATACAACTTAAAGCTACAAAAAGACACATTCCATTTACCTCAGGCAGCTCTGACCGCAGGTATAGTGTATTCGATCATTGAAACGACTTACTTGATGTAATTGCCCTGATTAATCAAGAAAAAGTAAGAGCGAGTGGAGCAAAAATAAGAATTTTCTAGAATAATATTGATGTCAGAATATTGTTAGATAGAATTTTGTTGATTAAATTAATTGAGAAATATAGGGAAAAGCCGTAGCACAGGGACACGAATTGTGACTGTAAACGCGACTGGTTGTGGGTTCAATCTTCACTTCTGGGAATATGAAATATTTATTGAAATTTGTATTTTATTTCTTCTCTCTGATTTCCAGGCAAAGCGCGGTGTTGAGTTCCGAAACTCAACACGCAATGTCTCCAGAATGTAGTGCAAAGTGAGGCACAGAGTCTTAAGCACTAGGTTCCTTCTGCCCACACTGCTGTCTGCGGAATTCACCGTGAAGAAATTTAGTATTGTCATAATATTATAAAATAATTATACTTGCATAATTTAGCTTTAATACTCCTTCACACACTCTGGGCATACCAGTACTAATAAAGCATAATGTAATAACAGAACGAATTATATATTTATCTGGAACTCCTTTCGAAATAGCTAAGAAGACTGCACCAAAAAGAGCACGACATACGTAACAGCGTATACCCTAAAATTGAGGATACAATATGAATTTTCAGATCGTAAGTCCAATGGTTGTGAGATCGATTTCCATTCTGAGGAATAATTACACGAGTATAAGCTTCACGTTGTAGCCATAGCGGGGTAGTCGGAGAGTACAGAACGCCAAACGCTGCGATACAAATAGAAATGATTATATTTAGTTTATTTTCTTTATTTTCTTTTTCTCGCTCTGGTATACACAGCGTGGCGTTGAGTTTCGCCAGTCCGCCTTAATGTGGTAAAAAATTGGCGAAAGTGACGAGCGGAATGTTTTACAAATATAACTATGAAAATACAGTATCGGCTGAGATTTTCTTAAAAATAGACTTAGATGCATATAAATTAAATATAATTAAACGTGACATAAAATTCCAAATTCTATGTTTACTCGAGAACGGGGAACTCAAATAAAAAAAATTACTTAGTGATTTTTACTACCAAACAAAATGTTTATACCTAAGAGTAAATTGAAATTAGATTACCATTCCAAAATTATCGAATGAAATCTTTAGCTTATATAGCACGAGTGAACAAAGAACTCAGCACCCATATATATATCTCAGAAAAAACGAAGCATTGCCAAGTTCATTGCCTAGTAGATGTTCTTTAGAACAATATCAACTATGAACTTGGCTTTCATAACATATTTATGATTTGATGGAATTCGAATTACTATCTTTTCATGTTGATTTTCTTTTTGAAATTCCCAAATAGGATTAAAGTCCTGTAGTATATTTGAAATTTGTAGAAACTCGGTCACTGATAAGCTGTGTATCATGTGCTTATAAAAAAGCATGCCCAATTCATCTGCAAAATAAATAAAAATATCTTTTTTCAGTTTGACCTTTACCCCTTAAAGTTAGATAGACACTTCGTTCTCCGCTTTTCCCCCGAATTCGAGCCACTACTAGTAGAGACGGAAAACATAACGCCGCACTTTGACTTGTTACTAGAGCAGGTGATGGAAATAATGCGTTAATAATAGTTCAAAATAATAAATAGAAAATCGTATACTTTTTTTCAGATTTACGTGTAGCGTTTTAGCAGAGTAGGAGTAGAAACAGGAAACCTAAGAGCTTAGAGTTAAGATACTTTTTTTCCCATATGTAGTCAATTTTTGTTACCCACTTTCCACCCGCAACGCTGCCCAGTTACCAGAGCAAAGAAATAAAAATATTAAATAATTCATTTCCTCGAATCGAACTTGCGATCTTTTGTGTTTACAGGTCACGACGGTCATAAAATCATAATGCACTTTATAAGCAGAAAAAAAAATAATTACCCAATGTTTCCGCTTCATTACAGTCGACCGTCGTTAATATAGCAACGATTAAAAGAACACGGTACATTTCTATTGAATGTTATAAATCAACTAAAGTATTTTATCTTGACAATGTTTGATTGTATTAAATACGATGTTAATTATCTAATTCGATATGCTAACTATAAATTATTGTTTTGTTTTTTTTTTTACTATTTTTTAACTTTAGCATGATCGTTAGAGGGAACCTAATGTCTGTGTGTCATAAGACACTTGGATCCGTAATATATGCCTATTTTTTTAGATATTGCGTGTTCAGTGGCGCAACTCAACGTCGTAGATAGTCTTGCTACGGGAGCCAGGAAATGAAAATAATTAACTCCTCCGAGTGCAAGTGATAGTCGACCGTCGCCGTCGTATTGCTGATATTTGATACCTGTCATGCCGTCGTTTTATTGATCTCAGGAACTCTATTAAAAAAAATTGTCTATATATCATAATGGGGACATATATACTCGTATCACTTTATTTACTTCAGTGAGATCCACTGTACCTAAAGTTAGAGTTACCACGTACATTAGTGTATCTCTGTAATATTCAGTTTTAGTTTCATACACCATGAAGATAAAGTCGCAGTTAAAAGCTAGTTTATGATATTGATTTATATAGCATTACTAACTAGGCGAATAATAGAAGTTAAAAT
The DNA here is from genome assembly GCA_018249695.1 of Heliconius erato demophoon. NCBI lineage: Eukaryota > Metazoa > Arthropoda > Insecta > Lepidoptera > Nymphalidae > Heliconius > Heliconius erato. Next base: position 29,248 of record DWQW01001938.1, read on the forward strand.
GACTTACCGTAAGATTTTTTTTAGCTTCACGCTATATGTAGTGGAACCACTCTGTGTTAAGACACTCTGTTACTATTAAGACACTTTCGTCCCCATTTTCCGTCGAATTATCATATGCGAATAATAAAATAAAAAAATTGCCACTATATATTCTTTACCCACATGAAATAAATAAATAAATCAATCAGCTTCACGCTGTATCCCGCACACTGCAAGGTAGGCAGAGAGAACCTAGCGTTAAGACACTCCGTTCCGCACTTTCTGCCGAATTCTGGAGGCATTGCGTGTTGAGTGGCAGAACTCAACGCCGCTCTTGTCCTCGAAACCAGAGCGAAGAAATAGAAATATAAATTTAAGTAAATATTTTATCTCCTGGAGTGGAGATCGAACCCACAACCAGTCGGTTTTTACAGTCACACTTTGTGCCCCTGCGCCACGACTGGCCTCTTTACCCACATAATATGAAAAATAGAATTAAATTGTTTTCTTGAGTTCCGCCACTCAACACG
>DWQW01001939.1:0-29754 GCA_018249695.1 Heliconius erato demophoon
CTGTCATCAACCTCTTCATACATGCCCTTCGGGGGGTCCTCATGCTTTTTACGTGACCTTCCTCCAGTATCTTTGATACTGTGTTTTCGAAGGTCAACCGAGGTCTCCCCCTACCTCTCTTACCGCTGTTTTATTATCAGCGACATTTAAATAGACTACGAGGTCGCGGGATTTTTCGTAAAGATCAGGGATACGCCACTCAACACGCAATGCCTCCAGAATTCGACAGAAAGTGGAGAACGGAGTGTTTTAACACTAGGTTCCCTCTGCCTACCCTGATGTGTGCGGGATACACCGTGAAGCTGATTTAATTTAATTTAATTTGATCAGGGATACGGTCAGAATGAATTTTATGGGTTGAAGAACAGTCCTCTCATGTGAATGGTCATGGTCTGCCTGTTCTCAGTGGTTGCAACTCCGAGTTTTTGATGTTTTTTAGACTTTCTTTACAAATTATATATAGTGTTTAAACTATGATAGCTCTAAAATGCAACCACTGAGAGTTGGAAGACCAACTAATTTCATATGAGGAGACGCTATACTTTGAGTATGCACCAAAACTGACCATTTCCCTGATTGATATTTTTTGTAACAATAATACCCCTTCTGAGCTCTATAACTCGGAGTTGCAACCACTGAGAGCAGGCAGACCGAGACCATTCACATGAGGGAACTGCTCCACAACCCATAGCATTCAATCTGGCCGTATCCCTGATCGTTACGAAAAATCCCGCGACCTCTTAGTCTAAAAGGAATCTCATTCGTTCCTTTAATAAACGATGAGATGACATGATGACTACAGAAGCATCCCAGAAAAAGGATTCGTCAACAAGAACAACGAAAATTGGTTAGATTCTGCATATTCCTTCCCAAACATTGAAGAAGTAGCACCTGAGAACTCACCATCGACGTCTTCTGAAAAACGCGGAAGACCCTGTGTGTCTTATGGGGACTCGACAGAATCGATTCTCCATTTTTTTTTTTTTTTTTTTATGGAAAAGGACAAGGCAATCGAGCGTTCGGGTCACCTGATGGTAAGTGATCACCGCCGCCCACGGCCCCTTGCAACACCAGAGGAGCTACAGGTGCGTTGCCGGCCTTTAAGGTGGAGGCCATATTGCGATCCCACTATATTAGCAGAGAAATATAAAATGTTACCTCGATTTCAGCTTGGGCTTGAAAGTGGGAAGTCTTTCTGGATACAATTTCTTCCTCAAAATTGGTAACTCATTGATGTGCGCCACTCTGAAACGTTAAAAGTTGAAAACTAATAAATATTTCTGTTGCGAATAAAGGTGGAGTTATTGAACAACAAATACCCGTGAATGAGAGACTCCCAGGTGGCCGTGTTGACGAGTCCGTTGTGCGCGTGCTCGCGGGGCGCCGACGTGCTCACGTAGGATTCCACGGAGTTCAGTGTACCTACAAATTGTATGGGAAAGCTAATTTTGTATCATACTGAATGTATATTTTTTGTATTTTAAATATATAGATTTCTTTCCGGCTTCACGCTGAAACTCGCATATATCAGGGTACGCAGAGGGAATCAAATGAATAATAAAAACCACATGCTTTTCAATACCTAAAAATTGTATTCTATAGAAAAGTATGTTTTGAAAGTGCTTCAATTTGAATGAATGAATGAAATGAATATGCTTGCTAACTATAAATAACTTATGATTTTTTCAAGTGTTTGAATAGAAATCTCTTAAGCTCCACCATTCAGCTCCTAGCTCCACACACCATCAGTCCAGCTTAATGATAATATTGTTTGTTATATTGTTCAATTATTACAATAGTATCTAATAAAGTTTGTGATATAAAATATGAATGAATGGGAGTAGAATTATATTAGTATCAAATAAAAAAAACTATATCTAAATGAAAGTATGAGTTACATGTTAAATAGCCTTCAAATGTCCAAAAATTATTATTATAAATAGATATATCCCTAATCATGCTGTGGCAGTTTATAAGCAAAGCAACGACAAGCCCATAGTTTTTAAGACATCTTTGTCATATCCAAATAAGGGTATATGTTTTGTCAGCTTTCCTTAATAAATAAATAAAAGAAAAGTTTACTATTTAAAAAACATATAAAAACAGTCAGGTGAGGTCAGCAGGTGCTTTCTTTTCACTTGCACTCCATATACGGACCTGTCTATACAATACACCTAACTATGTAGATAGCACTCATATAACTCTTAAAAAGGAAAATTTATGGACATATGGACGGTAATTTAAAATTGAGTTTTTATTTATAATGATGGAATTGTTTTACCAAATGCACAAATTCACTATATACAACATTAAAAAAATAAACATAAAAGAACGTTCAGTTTACCATTATATTAATAAGGTGTCGGATACAGGATACCGGATTGGGTATATAGGAGAAACGTGTAAAACATAAGCAGTGACGTTTGATGTGGTTAAATTTATACGTACAACAGTCATAGACCTGTACCATAAAGCACTGACCTCCGAAGTTCTGCTGCAAGTATATGACGCCCATGTCGTTGGGCACGCTGTCGAACCCGCACGCGCTCACCACGTACACGCCGGCGTCGCGCGCCGCCGCGCCGTGCGCCAGCTGCATCGTCTCCATGAACTGCGGGGTGAAACATCTCGAGCGTCACGTTGGCAATCAGTGAAAGCTCATTGATAAATTATCCAATTTTTTAGGTTCACACTGTATCCCACACATAGCAAAGAAGGGAGATTAACGCTAGGACCCTAGTGTTAAGACACTCCCTTCCCTGTCCTTTCCATTACACACTTCCATTCCTCAACTCACAGTCTCAATAATTCGGCGGATGCATGGGAGAAAAAATCGAGTATTTTAAAAATAAATGAACAGAAGAGCAAATGATCTTTATCTTCAGTTTTCTTATTATTTTAAATATGTAAAGTCCATTTTTATTAACATGAAGGTAAATTATAAAGCTATTAGTATGAATGTACAGTAATTATCCATTGTTTATTATTTTTATGATTATATAGGAAGAGTAATAAAATAGGAAGGGTGATTATATTTTTTTATTGTTGAGAAATAAATGTTTACAAAATCACATAATCTGTATATGGCTGCCAATTTCATAACTTAACTTAGAGAGAACGAAGCACCAAACGCTACGGTCATGCACTGTCATCAACCTCTTTATACATTCCCTCTGGAAGGTCCTCATGTTTTTTACTTGACCTTCCTCCAGTATCTTTGATATTTTGTTTATGAAGGTCAACCGAGGTCTCCCCCTGCCACTCACATTTCCATCATAAATCTTTTTTGCCATTCTTTCGTCACTCATTCGTTTGACGTGCCCAAACCAGCTGAGCACGTTCTTCATCATTCTCACCGTGACATCCTCGCTAGTACCTGCAATTCTGTGTATCTCTTCATTGCAGATTCGATCAACTAAGCTGATATATCCTACAAAGATCTCGCATCTCCTTTTATCTGTAATACCCACGTTTTGCTGCCGTATAACAGTGTCGGTACCAACACTGCATTGTGCACGGCCAAACGAGCAGCTGTGCTAACGTTTCGCCGTTTTATCAATGCAGCTAAGGCTCCGTTAGTCCTGTTACCGGCAGCAATACGTCTTTCCACATCCATCTCGTATCTTTCCATTTCTTCATCTCTTTCAAAAATTTCATAATTACTATTATAAATTAGGTTATTCTGTAATAGTTGCACTGTCAGTTGAGATGCATTTAATTAATAATATGTTCAATCTAATATAAAACTGGACTTACAAACACATACAAATAGGTCATAATGACATAAAAATAGCATCAGCAAAAAACATATAACAACTATACTAATTTAATATTTATTATTTTTTTTAAAATACCATCTGTCTACATGTCTATTATATTGTATGTAACTGAAAACATTTTCATTGAAGGAATTTTTGATTAGAGCTCATCCAATTTAGAAATGATGATTAAATTTATCGGAGAATTTCTATACAAACGTCAAAACCACCTTTTTTGGACCAAACTTGTAATTTTTTTTTTAATATTTGCCCACTGAGTTCTGGATGAAATGACATATCAAATAATGTTTATTGTAAAGTTGATTTGAGGCAAACTCATTTCTTTTTCGAAGGCGATTTAAAATTTTATGTTTTATTCATTACTTGTTATATATTTTTTTGCTGACTTTATTTTTTGCTGTGACGTTTACTAAGTGACAAATAACAATAACGTGTTATTGTAATTACACTTATTTGTTACATACAATAGTATAGTTGTTATATGTTTTGTAAGATCTGTTTAAGAGTGGAAGGTCTCTACCATCAAGGTAGCAAATTCATATTTTTGAATGGGAAATATTCTTATATACATATTCTTATATATGTAGTTCTTTTAGTGCTAAGATAATCTTCCATTGAACTTATTAAATCAAAATCAGCTTGATGGTGTATCCCGTACACAGCAGAATAAGCAGAGGGAACTTAATTTTAACACACTCCTTTCCCCACTTTAAGATTATATAACAACGTGGGGAACAGAATGAATTTACGTTATTCTATAAAAAATTAAAATATTAAAAACGTGTTGAAAAATAACTCTTGTCTTTAAAAATAAATAAACCAGTTAAGTAATCGTAAGTAACCATATCAATTTTAGGAATGCAGGTCACAGGTACATTGTACAATTTATAAAAGTTGACAAACTTAAATATTACATATGGGCATATGCACTTATTTTGTATGTAATAAACTACCAATATTTAAGTTTGTAATGATTTTTTTCTGTGAAATACCTATTAATTCTCTTTCCGGATGATTTCCTTTATTTGTATTATAATGTCCTCACTTTGTGCTAAATATCATAATGTTCCCTATAGGTTTTAAAATTAAAATTTTAAAATGCAGCAAAAATTATGCACAACTGATTATTTGATCTCGTTGACTTGGATGCTTGATTTTTTCTGTGCTTCAATCCCGGGGACCATAGACTTGAATTTTTAATATTAATTTCAGCTTAATACCTCAACGCGATCTTGAGATAAAGGGTCTTGGCAGACAGACAAACGGACAACAAAGTTATCTTATAAGGGTTGCGTTTTTGCCTTTTGACGTACAGAAAACAATTTTTTTTTCTGTGTGATTATTGTTACTACTTATTAATGGCAATAAGAAATTTTATTTCAATTTTTTATACGTATTCTAAATAAGCATTTTTTTACCACTTTAAAACAAAACACTTTAAAAATGCTAAAAATATAAAGCAACATAGTTATTGTGCTATCATATATAATTATGTACGCAATTGGTATGTCTACCTAACAAGAACCGCCTACTATGAACGAAGGACGTGGGTTCAAATATTCTAATAATAGACGTGCAGTAATATTAATAATAGATATTAATCACTCGCTATTTGGTCATTCTAGAAGCCAAAGAACTTATTCTTTTGTTAGTTATTTAATCTTTTATATTAAAAAAAGCTTGAGGCCGTCGTGACGCAAGGGCACAAGCGTGCGACCGTAAACGCGACTGGTTGTGGATTTGATTTCAAACTGAACAAAAATTAAATATTTAATCATTTTATTTTCTCGCTGTGGCACGAGGCAAAGCGCGTCGTTTAGTCTTCCGCCATTCAACTCGCAATGACTCCGGAATATGGCGGAAAGTCGGGAGCAGAAGTATCATAATGGGGACGGAGTGTCTTAACACTATGTCCCTATGCCTTCTCCGCTATGTGTGGGATAAACCGTGAAAAGCCTAAAAAAAACCTTGGAAAGGACTCAGGTACTAATGGCATATGATGACCCTTGATCACTGATCATCATGGGATAAGTCTGAATGTACCTGTGTCGTAATGTACCTATCATTTACAGACAACAGTAGTTTCGTATAAGTAACGGGAAAATAAGTATGATGATTTGAAAAACACTACGGCTCACCTGAATATAAATAAAAACTACAAAGAATTTAAACTATGGTAGTATCATATACAATAAGCTATATCACTGTGTTTATTTCCATTACGCGGCGTTAGGTTCCTACCTATATGTAAATGGGCAAAAAATATACGACATATCTTTTTTAATAAATTTTCTATATATTTCATAATATGTATATAAAGTATATAGGTAACAACGGTCTGTACTGCAATATGCCATGCACTCGTTAAACAGGATGTTACAACATCTATTTCCTTCCTGATGCTTTAACAAATATTAATTATTCAGTTAACAACTGCGGAAATTAGTTTAAAAGTAAAGTTTTATAAAAAAGAATGTTTCCTGTTTTCAGTTTTTAAGACATTGCTTGTTAAGTGGCAGAACTCTACGCCGCGCTTTGCAACGACACCATGGCAAAGAATTGGAAATATAAATTTACACAACCAGTCGGTTTTACAGTCACACTGCTGCGCCACGACTGGCCTATAAAAAAAAACCAGTAAAATATTTGTTTAGACACTAACTAGTCACTCAAAGCAGAATATAAGAAAATGTATATTTTTTATTATCGTCTACAAAAGTTGAAATTTGAATAATAGAATTTTGTTGCTCGCAAAAAACAAACGCAACCGTATATTCAATGTCATCATTATATATTTAAATTTTAAGTGAATACGCAAAATATGCTCGTGGAACTGTAGACTTGCGTAGACTAGCGTTTTTAATGGTAAATATAGGAGGCATATGCATAACAATATATTATATTATATATTTTATTCTGCTTAGTGATCGTTTTTAGTCTTATATTTATGTAGATTAAAAAATCTGCAGGTAGGCATAGGGAACGCAGTGTTAAGACACTCTGTTCCCTACTGTCGCCGCCGAATTCTGGAGTCTATTGCGTGTTGAGTGGCGAAACTTAACGCCGCGCTTTGCCTCGACACCAGAGCAAAGAAATGGAAATATAAATTTAGATAGGTACATATTTCATTTTCACAACCAGTCGCGTTTACCAGACCAGGCACACTTTGTGCCCCTGCGCCACAACTGGCCTCTCTACATATAAATATGTATATGATTATTTTTGTTTTGGGTTCTATTACATTAGAAATGCCCTCAGTAATAGATTTTCAACAGCCAAATCTCAGGAGACACTAAAAACTTATTAAAAACAAACGTTTTTACAATTTCAAATATATACTCGTATGTTGCTCCACAATTCCCTCTATCTGCCATCTTTACGGTATTTTGAAGTTGTTTATATATAAGGTTCTCTCTACCTGCGGTTCTCCACTAACATCCACGTAGCTGGTCTTGCTGTCGATCGCCGCTTTGACCACAGGTTCACCGATATGTCTGTACGGCCCGCAACAGTTGACTATCACTTTGGCTTGTAAGCACATCTCTTTCAATGACTTCTCATCTTTTACATCTGCCACTATTATCTTAACTGATGTCAAATCTTCTCCTGTGAAATAATTAATTAAATATTACAATATATTATTTAAATATATGTATTATGTTATTTATTATGTAAATAAATATATTGATTTTTACCGGCGGTCGTGGCTAGTAATCGTTTTAATCTTCTTTCGAGAAAATTAATTTCTTAATCATTTTAAAAACGGAGTTAAGTTTCGCCACTCAACGTTCAATGTCTCTAATTGATGATCGAACGGTTAAGTTGAGAATGGAGTGTTAGACTTGATTCTCTCTACCTAATCTGATGTATGTGGTATACAGGATTAAGTAAAAACACTATGACACCATGGTGGAACAGCTATGCGTTCCTCAGGCAGAGGGAATTTAGGAACCCAGTGTTAAGACAGTCATTTTGTTAATGAGAATTGAGTGTCTTAATACACTAACAAATTCCGTCCCCACTTCACGCTGAATTTTCGAGGCGTTGCATGTTGAGTGGCGCCTTTGCATCGTTACCAGTGCGAAGAAATGAAATATTGAATATTTCATTCCTCTAGCGGAGCAAGTACTCCTAACCTTCTAAAGCTCGCGTGACATGTGCCATACACAATTTTGACTACGGGGGCGAAGCCGCAGATGAAAACTAGTTTATAATAAACTATATACATTTGAAAGTGGGGAACGGAGTGTCTTAACACAAGGTTCCCTATGCCTACCCTGCAGTGTGCGGGATACAGCGTGAAGCTGATTTTATTTTTTTATTTATATACATTTGAACATACAGTTTCTGGAATACGACTCATATTTCATGCTAATTTAACATTTATACTTGTAAGGTTAATTCGGGCTGATCAAAATATCGATGATGATCGTAAAATATGTTTGCACGGAATTTTTATGGCCATATAATGTTTATTTCAGATTTATGAGTGAATAGTTTCATCATGGTGACGTCTCTTGTTTGGTCATATCCTCCTTACAGTTCAGTAAATAGCTTGTATTTATATTTTGTAGAAATTACAAAAGTTTAATAGAATTTTTTAAAATGTCAGTATTTTTTTACTATTTTATTATTTTGTTATATTTATCGAGGAAGTCCATTGGCTATGTAAGAACACGTTAATTATTCAAATATGGGGCCAGCGTAAGGTAAATGCACATAGGCCCGCATTATTTATAAACCGCTCTCAAGTGTGAGATCGACCTTGAGCTACCATATTCATTCATAAATTATTAAGAAGTTTTTGACGTGAGCATACAAAATTAAAATTAAATATAATCTATCTATCTATACTTATTTTACTTTAATAAATAAATAGTTGTTTAGTTCATGCGGGGAAAGCCGCAAGCGAGTCGTTAGTATGTAATAAAAAAATAACGTTGACCGCGAAATGTTAAGCAAAATATATATTTTTTTATATTAATTATAAGTTTATACATAGATATGTTAAATTTACAAGGTTACTACAATGAATCAGTGAATATATTAATAATAATATTGAGTTCTGCCACTCAACACGCAATGCCTCCAGAATCCGGCAGAAAGTGGGGAACGAAGTGTCTTAACACTAGGTTCCCTATCCTGCTGTGTGCGGGATACAGCGTGAAGCTGATTTTTTTTTTTTAATATAAAGAATACAGGCCGTCTTTACACAAGAGGCAAAACTTGCAACGGTTGTGGGATCGATTTTCATTTCTTCGCTCTGGTATCAAGGCTCAAAGATTCGGCAGAAAGTGCAAAACACGGAGTGTCTAAACAATACGTTGCCTTAAATTTATAGATTTGAAAATTAGGTCGAGAGATTTACATAACTTAATGAGGTGGAACTAACGAAACGTCTAGGCGACGACGCAGGCAAGCGTCATGTTCATTTAAAGGAAACAAACATCCATACATTACTTGCTGTTTATCTTGTAACAATATGTACTTTTTATATGGATATATGTATATGGCAGGTGAGTGCCGGACGGAAGGCAGCGGTCGAGTCAAACTATTAAGTACTACGGTACTAATAAATATGGTGCACTGAAAAACTCGTACCGAATATACATATAATAAATATAATATAATATTTTAAAGTCTATAATGACACGATCTTTTAGGAAGTTATCATAAAGGCCAAATATGTGTAGGAGCGACACGTATTATATCAAATTGAGGTTTGACCAAAATTACAATATTGAATGTTGCTTGACGTCACGGAGACTGACGTGATGGGCTTATGCGAACTGTTATAGCGACATTAACTAACTGTGTCGTGACTGATGCCCGGCATGGTACATGATTAGTAGGTGTGTGATGCTATTTTATGTCCAAACTCCAGTGTATATAGTAGTGTCCGCCAATCTCATACGGGTATGTAGTGTTATTTTAGGTCCTGCAACTCTGGTGTATGTAGTAGTATCCGTAGTATATTCATTAAATAATATTCTTAAAAGTGTTCGGGGAAACAGTTAAAATCTTTACAATATTAGTAGAAAAAATAATAGAATTAAAAAAAAATCTAAAACTACGTTTGTAGTAACCAGAATGCGTCAAGAAGAAACAAGCGATCTTAAACTCTATGGTTTTACTGATTGATTACATTCTAGTTAGGTCAATATTATTGTAAATAAAATCAGCTTCAGCTTCACGCTGTATCCCGCCCACAGCAGTCGGCAGCGTCATATAAATAAGCAACAACAACATAAATAAGTTGTAACAAGCAAGAGTTTCGATGTATCTCCATGAGAACTTATGGCTTAGTTGGTCAGAATGCTTGAATGGTCTCCAAAGAGGCGCAGTTTCAAATCCCGCTTTGTTTAAATTTTTATACGTCTTCTTAATAAATAAATCAGCTTCACGCTGTATCCCGCACACATCAGGGTAGGCAGAGGGAACTTAGTATTAAGACACTTCGTTCTCCACTTTCTGCCGAAATCTGGAGGCATTGTGTGTTGAGTGGCAGAACTCAACGCCGCGCTTAACGTCGACACCAGAGCGAAGACATGGAAATATAAATGTAAGTAAATATTTCATCTTCTCGAGTGGGGATCGCACCCACAACCAGTCGGTATAAAGCTTAAAGAGTATTTTTAGTTATTTACCGTATTCTTATTTTAGTTTTCAATACATAATAGTAACTATAAAAAGTTAGTTAGTTAGTTTTTGCAGTTTTAAAGTGTAATTCCAAACTCAGATAAGAAAAATACATATTTTAGAAAACGTATATTTTTTTAAAGTAATAAGGCCATCGTGACTATAAACGCGACTGTTATGGGTTCAATTCCCAGGGAATGACATGACGAAGCGATGCGTTGACTCAACACGCAATGTCTAATGTCTCGATAATTTGGCGGATAGATTAAAACAGAGTGTCTTATACTACGTTCCCTCTGTCTTTTTTATATGCGGAATAAATCGTGAAAAAAATATATTTATAACATTTCAATGATATGTGTACTTTGTGTATGTATGTATATTCCAACATACCTAAAAAAAATATAAAATTAAAAAAAGTACACAAAAAAATCTTCACGCATCATGTTTTAGAACACTAATTATTTCTGCAGAAACTTTTAAAGTGTAGAAGGTCATTCGAGTATTTACGTTAGCGGTTAGCGATAGCGGTTAGAATTGTTTGTGCTTGCATATGAACTTCCAAAATAGAAAATATACAAATACAAAGTTTGCCTACAAACTATAGGGCCATGCGGAATGCTATACATACCTACATACTTTTTTTAGCTTCACGCTGTATCCCGCACACATCAGAGTAGATACAGGGAACCGAGTGTTAAGACACTTCGTCCTCACTAACTCACTTTCGGTCCCCCACTTTTCGCCGAATTTTTTAGGCATTACGGGTTGAGTGGCGGAACTCAAAGCCGCGCTTTGCCTCGCAACCGAAGCGAAGAAATGGAATTATTAATTTCTAGTGTGTATCGAACCCACAACATGTCGCGTTTACAGTCGCACGCTTATGTTCCTACGCTACGACTGACTTATCTACATGTAGCGAAGTATAAAAAAAAATTATTGATATAACTTTTATATTTTTGAACATATTGAAATAAAACAAACGCTAAATTTCAACGGAAGCTCACCAAAATACTATAATAAACACTACAATGAAATCGGTTAAGCTGTTTTTGAGATTAGCATGCATAAACGCATAGAGAAAAAGAAAATTTAAAAAATATTAGATTGATAATTACCCTATATAATAGTTTCTGTCATATATCTTCCACGTACAGACAGCGATCAGTTACATTTTTATTATAAGAATTCATTATTACTATTTCATTAATTTTTTCACGCATAACCGGGTAGGTAGAGAGAACGTTGTGTTAAAACACTCCTAATTCCTACGAGAATAGAAAATAATTTAAATATAGTCATTCCCTCGAATGGAGATCGAACCCACAACCATCGTGATTCAATCACATGCTGTCCCACTGCACCACGACGTCCTCAGTATTTTTGCACAGACAAACTAATTTGAATATGCAAATACTTTATTTTTATTCTAAACTACCTACGTAGGCCTATCCGACACATTTTTTTTAAATTAGAACTAATAATTCAAGAGAAGAGCGTTCAACCAAACAAGCTATTCAGGTTTTTAATAAGTACCTTTAGAAGTATAGTTTCACAAACAAGACAAGTTAGACATATATAGAGATTATAGAGTTGACTATTATACGTACATACTAAGTTTAACAATGCAATTTTATTTTATCGCTGTAGTGGTGCAGTAAATAGCCATTGCCCCGTACGCCGTGGCTGCCTCTATAAAGGATGGAAGAGGCAGCGCTCCATTTACGGAAACAGCATGTAGGGCGCATGAAAACACAACCTATCGAAAGACATAATAGACATCATATTCGGAAGGACTCTGTTGAGGAATTCGGTTGCTGGCCCGTCGTGCTGTGTAGTGTGATACATACTAATAATCAAATCATGCGATGTCCAAGTCGATCTATTTGTTTAAAACGTAAAGTATTTTTAATATTGGCATGATAATAACTTATGTAATAACTTAAGACAGAAGACCCTTTAAGTAGAGATTAAATAGATTAACCGACTTGGTATTACATGGATCTCACAACTTTTTACGGTAGAAAGACTGAGCTGCGAGACTTGGGTTTTTTTACAGGATGTTTTTGATGGCATCTCACTTCTTTTTGTAGAATCCTACTTTTTAGTACCTATCTACACTTATTATTTTCTATAATACAGTAATAATGATTCATTAACTGCAAATGTAACCTTGTAATCCTATACATTTATATGGGATTACAAAGTTATTCATGCAGTTGGTGTATTACGAAAACTGGACCGAAATTACAAAATATTTAAGTTTTCCCATGATTAAGATACTAAACTCTATTTGTATTCTAAATTTGAAGCTTCTATGTCTGCTAGAAGTGCCTTGGACTTTTGATGATCGGTGAGTCATCAGTGAGTGACAAAATTTAGAAACATTAACAAGTTGTAGTTCTTAAACTACTGGTTCAAATTGACTGAAATATACCGTTTAAATATACCGTGTTTATATAATGCCTGATTAGTTACTGAAAATTCAGGTTTCTTGTTTTATCCACAACGAAATTATAGAGGGTCGAAAATGGCCTGAATTGCTCCGAGAAAAGGATGGTACGGCCGTGCCGCTATTTTTTGCTCGACTTGGCGGGGGCACTGCCGTGCCCCCAGAAAATTTAAACGTAGCTGGATTTTTATACGTTTTCTTAATAAGTTTATTTTCTTCCCTAGGCGTGGAATAACACTTCAAAAATGTAAAAAAAAGGTTTTCACATGTTTTCCGTGCCCGCGTTTTTCTATAATAATACGATAATTTTTGCGAGCAATGGCGCATAAAATCACAAAAGATTAAAATTACGATTTATTAAAGATATAACAACGGTATAGATAACCATCCAACCGAGCTGAAATAACCAACAATCCAATCCTAAATACTGTAGAATCTCGGATACGATTGGCTTTGGGCCTTCGCTCGAAACGCTAAGGCCCAATGTGCTTACTGGGCGTGACTATAACAAGAAGTCTTTTAGAACTGACGACACTTTTTTTTAAGCGTTTTTATCTTAAAAATATTCAGGGTTGGGAACACTCCGTTTCCCTTTAAAATACTTCAGTACCCCACTTTCCATCGTTGTTTCGTAAGGTATTGTTTAAAAGTTTAGTGATAAGATATGATGTCATATCATATATTAAACTATTATTCCACACTTTGGAAAGAAAAATATTAAATTGCTACAATATTGAAAACGACAAATAAAATAGAGGTGAACCTCTATTTTCTCTCTCCTTTCTTTGAGGTTCACCGTTCCCATTAAAACACTTCCGTTCTTGAGTTTCCGCCGAATTTTGGAGCCATTGCGTGTTGAGTGGCTGAACTTAATGCCGCACTTTTCCTCGACACCAGAGCGAGGAAATGAAAGTATTAATTATTATAGCATACATATAAAGTAAGTCGCGGCGTTGAGTTCTGCCACTCAACACGCAATGCCTCCAGAATTCGGCAGAAAGTGGGGAACGGAGTGTCTTAACACTAGTTTCCTTCTGCCTACCCTGCTGTGTGCGGGATACAGCGTGAAGCTAATTTATTTTTATTAATTTATTTATAAAGTAAATAATAATGTCGCTCAAGCTACCCATAGTTAGTAGGTAATTAAGTAGTTCCCATTGACTGACCTATATGGACTTATTGGTTCCCAAGCCAATGGTTCCCAACCAGTGGTCCGGGGAAGCCTAAATAAGGTCCGCACACGATTTTTAGCTTAGCGGACGCTGAGCCATTGGTCATGGTCCAGTGAGTGAGAAGAGCATCGGCAATAGAGGCGGTACGTGGAGCCGACGGCTCGGTAAAGACAATAAAACATTTGCCTACAATTGAATTATTTTCTAAGTGAAATATAAATTGTTTCAACGTACAAATTTATTAAAATACTTTAAAACAATTATACATTTATTCATTGATTTTATGTAATAAGTATACCAGTACACGTAAGAAAGTTATGACGTCGTAACGTATGTTTTATTTATGAAAAAGACAAAGCAAACGAGTATACGGGTCTCCTGATGGCAAAGTCATGGAAAGCATCATAAATAGCCAGCTCCTGGTTTATGACCGTCAATATGGCATCCGCCATGGTCGCTCCACCGGTGATCTTCTGGTTTACCTAACCTACCGCTGGGCTGCGGCTATCGAAAGCAAGGGAGAGGGCCTGGCAGTTAGTTTGGATATGGCGAAGACCTTTCGAGTATGGCATGGGGCGCTCCTTTAATCCAACGGGCTTACAGAGAATTTATGCAAGTGGAGCCAGTTTTCTCTTTTGACAGTTTTCGATCAGAACAGTTGAGGCATCCCTCGGGGCTGTTTCTAAATTCCAAATGGTTCAATTCAAGACCTGAATCTGAACAGAAGACACAAGTTTGCACGCTAAGCACTAAAAAATAGTGTCGCCAGTTTTAAGACTCTTGTTATAGCCGCGCCCAGTAAGCACATTGGGCCTTAGCGTTTCGAGCGAGGGCCCAAAGCCAATTGTATCCGAGATTCTACAGTAACACCAACCTCTATGAAACCACACAATCGACGCTTCGTCGACTGATCCCACAACCTATAACAATCTAAAAGACTACTCTATCCCCGCCTAATAGCTGCCGGAGGCCGGAGTGCCTCTCTTAACGTTTCAAACGGCAAGTTGTTAAAAGCGTTGACCATATCTCAACAGACGGCGAAAACACATCTCTCTCTGCTATTGTGGCCAACGACCAAGTTTTCAGGGCATTCAGGGAATCAGGGCGTCTATAGTTGACTAACCGACCCTCAACCTGAACTAAACCTCTGAAAGACCCGGACCTACCTCACTTAGGTTCTGAATAAGACGAGAAACAATAATCTTCTTCAAAAGTTTGCCCGTCTCGTTCAACAGCACAATGAGCCTATATGCGGAAGGGGAGTCCAAAGGTCGACTCTCCTTCCACAGCAGGTATAGGGCATCTAATATCAAAACATACTCTTCTCTCACTTTCCTCCGAATTTCCGAGGCATTGCGTGGCGTTGAACACTCAACGCCGCGTTTTGCCTTGTTACCAAATCAAACTGAAATTATTTATAAATAATAATTCATTTCTCGGAGTGGGAATCAATTCGAACGTGGAGATTCCTGGATAAAAAGTATATCGGTCACTGAAAGTCCCATAAAAATGACTTCAGCTGTTTAAGATATTAGCTCGGGGAAATAGAAAGACAGACAGATAGAGATAAAAATAATAAAATTGTATTATTTCTGCGCTCGCGTTTCGATGGCGTCCATTATTATTGTTATTTGGTTATGTAAGGCTAACCAAAGAAATACACCGTAATGTTATATTATATAACTTATGGCACATAATAATCTCTTAAGGATAACCCACAGTAACCATCATGTGTTTAAAAATAAAGAAAGTATATTTACGAAACTATTTTCAACAGTATTGTATTATTATATCTATTAAATATATTTGATATTTTTATTTATAATATTGATAATATAGATGGTTTTGTTTTGTTTTTTTATTAACATTTTTTCTTTGGTTACGTTTACTTAATATTTTTATTCATTTTAACAATTTAGGTACTTTATTCTAATATGAGCCAGTCGTGGCGCAGCGGCACGAAGTGTGACTATAAAACCGACTGGTTGTGGGTTCGATCCCCACTTGAGGAGATGGAATATTTACTTAAGTTTATATTTCCATTTCTTCGCTCCGGTGTCGAGGTTAAGCGCGGCATTGAGTTCTGCCACTCAACACGCAATGACTGCAAAATTCGGCAGAAAGTGGGGAACGGAATGTCTTAGAACTAGGTTCCCTCTGCCTACCCTGCTGTGTGCGTAATACAGCGTGAAGCTGATTTTTTTTTTATTTTTCTGATATTAAATATTTATACTTAATTTGTTTAATTCTAATAATAAGATTTTTCTCGCTCTGGTGTCGAGGTAAAGCGCGGCGTTGAGTTCTGCCACTTAACACGCAATGCCTCCAGAATTCGGCAGAAAGTGGGGAACGGAGTGTCTTAACACTAGGTTTCCTCTGCCTACTTTGCTGTGTGCGGGATACAGCGTGAAACTGAAAATTTTTCTCTAGTATTTGTTCTTCATCGGCTCCTTTAGATTATTTAGGCTCATATTTTTTACTAATCTTATTGAAAACTGAAAATAATTTCATTAATATATTTAGTAAGTATTTGTATAGTTCAAGCGGGCGAAGCCGCACGAGACCGCTATCCGTATAACTATACCGTATTTGCATAAATATATTCATAATCACTTGTTAAAATATATTTTTATAGTTTTCAAAAACGTTTAAACGTTTACACTGAAAAAAAAGACATAAAAAAAAATAAACAACATACCATTATTCTTAGAGATCTCGTCCATTAGCTCCTTTAGCTTTGCTTCGCTTCGACCAGCGACTCCCCAAGTCATTTCAGGGTATTTTTTAGATAAGCGGGAAAATTCCATCACCGCATGTTTGCCCGTGAAGCCGGTGGCCCCAAATATGACTAAGTCTAGCCGTGGCATCTGTCAAAAGGTTATAATTTTTTTTATTTCCTAATTAAGACAAAGAAAAAGTTGTAATAATTTACAAATTTAGACATGCTTCGATATGAAATTGAACGGAACGCATTGAATGGAGCGCAAAAATATATTTTTTTTATTTTACGATTTCTTTTTACCATTACAAAATGTAAAAAATTGTAAACTACATTTCTTTTTTGTAAAAAAAACGGCACAGTGACATTTGAGACAGCTGAATAAGAGACTAAGGGCCAGTTTCACCGGTTACGAATAAAGTTTCAAACAGTAATCTAATAATTAATACTATCTCACAAATAGATTACTAAACGTAGTTCAAGAATTCAAGCAAAATACACGCTTTTAATACGTAAAAACTAGTTTTTTTTAGTTGCCTTTATCTCAGGAGCGTTTGGAGATATAGAGTTGAAATTCAAACCATATACTCAGATCTACGGCCCCATGATTTCTTTAAAAAAAACTACATTTAAATAAAAAAAGATATGGCCGTTTATATCACAAAAAATGCGTATATCGACAACATCAAGGAAATCAAAATTCATAGAGTACGACCGGTTGACCTAGAATTATGAAATTTTGCAGCAAGCATCTACAGGTAGTACTAGTTCAGAAAATATACATTTGTCCTCCACCCTAAAAAATAATAGCCTTTAAAAGATGGCAATATTGGGTATTAAAGCCGCTAGCTCAAGTGAGATATCAGATGAAAAGGCTCTGTATAAGCTAAGCTTGAATTTCAGAAAAAGCTCGAGATCTTCAATTTTTGTACGGAACTGTCGGTCAAGGTGGGCCAGCCCGACTAGCGCTTGTCTGGTTTTTTCTATAAAATATCTATAAGTTTTTACTATTCGAACTTTTTCCTATTTTGTATTGTTAGTCTACTGGAAGTACACTATAGGTTTTGGTTATGCGGCGAATTTCATAGAAAATGAAGCAAAAACGATACATCATTTCTCATATCTTTTGACTGCATTGTATTAGACGCTTAATTTCTGTGCGCCAAGGAACTGTATTAGCCTGAACATCTGATATTAATTTCAGATTGATACCTCAACGCGATCCCAAGTGAAATGGTCTCAACAGACGTTTCCTTTTGAAGTACAGAACCCTACAATTGGATAAATTATTTAGCTAAGACACTCCGTTCCCCACTTTCGGCCGTATTTTGAAGGCATTGCGTGATGAGTGACAAAACTCAACGCCGCACTTTGCCTGGACACGAACACACAAAAATCTATTATCCGCAACCGCAACAACTATGTGAAACTGACGAATAATTTGAAATATTTGTATATCCTTATCCTTAATCCAAACCGATATAGTATTGTTTTATATTCGCATCTCTATCCAGTTCCGATACGTTACGGATGTAGTAAGCACTAAGTACCAACATCACCGGTTTTTAGTACGTAAAGGTTAAGACAACAGAAGGTACTATCACATACATTTATATGCATATATGCTAAAGACGCAATAATGCGAAAACAGTTAAACATTAACTATATATTAGTCATCCTGTACCAGCAATGTCGGCTTCAGCTTCACGTTTTTACACGTAGCATGGTAGGCAGAGAGAATTCAAGATACTTCGTTCTCCGCTTTAGTGACGATTCACACTATAGTAGGCACTGTAGTGTGAATCCTCCCCAAAGTGGACTACGGTTAGTTCACGGACCGATCTCATGTTTGAGTATGAGAAATATTCTTATATGCGTGATTAGATCGGAATGTTCTCGTTGTTTCTTATAAAAAAATATTTCTATGACTGAGATCGGACCGAGAACTAAACGTGACTGGCACTGTAGTGTGAATCGTCTCTTAATGCTAACGCGTATTGTATTTAAACTAGCTTTTATCTGAGGCTTTGCTTTTAACCGATGATGCTGACCCCATCACTAAAGCTAACGACCCAAAATATGTAGGTAGGGCTACACACCACCGCAAGCACACACGATACACACACCGTCCCCGCCGGTGGAGACGAGGTCCCAGCTTTTCTGTGGCCCAATCGCGCCTCGGCGCGAGAGGTGCCCGCACTTAATATCCAATAGGGCATCAAGAGCCCTACCCAGTAGGCCTAGCTCGGACCGAGCGAAGCAAAGTCCCCCACTACAAACGGTGTACGCAAGTCGCGGTCCGAGTCTCAAAGGAGACGCCCTTGCGACACTGTGTTCTCATTTGTTGGTGCCTTCCACGGTAACCAAGCCAAGGTCAGAGCTCTTCTAGCTCGGCCTCCCTAAAGCCCAGTGACGCTGTAGAGGCCTTTAGGGCCAACAGCATACTGCTCATTCGAAAAACGATGAGGCTTTGCCAGCTTGGTATGTCTGTCTGTCAGTTCTGCTACATGACACGTTCTAAGTGTTCGAAATAACTCTGACCGCAGGTATAATGGGTTACACCGAAACGATTAACGAAATGTAATATAGCGCAACCATCCTCGATAAATGGACTATCAAAACTCACAAATATATTTTTTGATTCGAACAAGTAGTTCCCGAGATTATTAGTTCCACATGAAACACATTGGTCATATTTAGAATATTAGTAGGTATAGCTATAGATAAATAGGCGATACGAAAATTGGACGTAAGATAAAATTAAATAATCAGAGGTAAAATTAAACATTATTGAATTTCATATTTTAACATTAAAATTACATTACACCCATTCCCGTTTATTATTGTGCACATACTCGTACATTAGAAAAGTCAACATGACTGTTCAAACAAGAGAAGAGAAGAACTATTTCATTTGTATAGTACTAAGTGGACAAGTTGAGATGGGTTTCTTTTTCCTTGTTTATCTAAGAAGTGTAGGGTTAAAATTATTTTCCTAAAATAGATAGAAATATACAGCTCTAAAAATATATTTTAAAATTTATTTAATTATCAAAGTAAGACTTCATATTGTGATATTTAATTATACATTTAAATTGTTGAGATAATTATGCCAACTTACAAGGAAACAACAATAATTAATAATTAGATTTTTTTATCTAGAAGTTCGTTTTAAAAATAACTTACTGGAATGACGCAGTGCTGTTGAGAAATTTGGGAGGAGCGAGGACGATGTTTCACAAAAATATATTTAATACACAATATCTACTGGACAACAATAATTTTAAATTTCATAGGCATATCTTAAAAAACAAGCTAATCATATAGTAAGCAGCAAAGATAAGAGCATATCTTGCGTGATCTGTTTTAATAATTTTTTCAATTACCATATTGATTATTTTATTATCTAAACAGAGTGTACTTACAATTATATACGCGTAGATAAATTAAATGATTGTGAGAGTTCGTTTATGTAAACTCTAGACTATTATCACTGACCACAAATTCCCTGTGCCTCGCAACCCGGCAAATCGAATTGTGAATTATTTGATGTTTCATAATAAAACCGCGCCGGCTCCGTCATGGCACAGATAATAAAAGCATTTGAAGATCATATAAAAAAATTATAGTTTTAAACTTTTGTAGTATTTATAAATAATTAATTAGTTTTATATTTTGTGAGAAAATAATGTTATTTAATAAATTTTACTATTTTATATGTTCAAACCAAGGTTGAGAAATGAAGTGTCATCGTTTCGAAGTCGTGTCAACTAGTAAAAAGGCAAATGTCAAAACAGTTGTTAAGTTAAAGTGGCTTAGAGCTATAACCTCTGTATTTGTAAAGTATTAGATAAATAAATCAAAATGGAGTTAAGTGAAAGGATTTTAAAGTATTTAGAGGGTAGAGACAAAGTCGATACCCTAACATTAGCTAGTGAATTCAACGAAGATCACCAAAAGATAGTAGGGGCTGTTAAAAGTTTAGAAGCACTAGAAATGGTCGTCTCAGAGCCAGTAAAAAGCACGAAATGGGAATTAACGGAGGAAGGAAATCTAGTAGCTGAAAAGGGCAGTCATGAAGCCGTTCTATATAGAAGTATTCCCGAAAATGGAATGCCGCAAGCTGAAGTTATGAAGGTAACCTTATTTTTTTTTTGTAGTCAAATACATATAAAAAAATAATGGTGTAACAACTTTTTTATATTAAAATATGCCAATATTTATTATTTACCATCATATCATTTAACATGTTGATCACTTCATCTGTTTTTAGACTGTACCAAACGCAAAAGTAGGCTTTAGCAAAGCTATGTCCCTTGGATGGATATACATGGATAAAACTGGGGGCCCTCCATTAGTTAAGAAGAAAATTGAATCCATCACTGACACAGTACAAGATTATCTTAATGAAATCAAGAAGGGTATCGACAACCTACCTGATAATGTAAGAAATGATTATAAAAAAAGAAAGCTTCTTCAGGAAATCACTTTAAAAAGTTTCTTATTATCTAAAGGGCCACAATTTTCTACTTCAATAAAAAAATTAGAGACTGATTTAACTAGTGAAATGTTATTAACAGGATCTTGGAAAGACTTGCAGTTCAAACCATATAATTTTGCTGCTCTAGGTAAGTTTCTCATTAAATTATTTTTATACTCGCTTATTTAACAAATGATGAAAATTGTAAAAATTATTATTTAAAAAAAATAATTACAAAATTGTTAATGTAATGTGGACATTTATGTTTAATTACATAATTTTAAGTTAATTATTATGGTATACAGTTTTTATGCTATTAAAGATAATTAAAATTGACTTTGAGGCCAGTGGTGATGCAGGGGCACAGAGTGTGACTGTAAAATGGACTGGTTGTGGGTTCGATCCACACTTGATGATTTGAACTTTTTATTTATATTTTAATTTCTTTGCTATTGTGTCGAGGTAAAGAGCAGTGTGCGTAAGCCCGGCAGAAGTGGGACATGGAGTGTCTTAACTCTAGGTTCAATCTGCCTACCCTACTGTATGGGGGATACAGCGTAAAGCTGATAAAAAAATTAAAGCAAAATATTATATGATACAGATAAACTGATATTTGTAAAAATTGAAGGTAACCTTCATCAACATTCTTATCTCATTTTATAATGATATTTTAAAAGAAATAATATTTACATTTCTACAAACTATTATAACTTACATATTTGGTGTGGTTGTGTGTACCTATGCAAAAATTTATCATAAAAAAATCAATTTCTATATTAATGAAATTTAAGTTTTAAATTAAATGATATTGTATTCTTTACATTATTTAGTATTTTTACCTCCTTCTGGCAACAAAAAACAGGCCATCGATTTCTTTCACTCATCACTCAATGTCTTGAATTTAGAAAGTGAGGAAGGGTGTGTTTTGACTCTAGATACCCTCTGCTATGTGTGAAAGAAAAGCTGATTTATTGTATTGCATTTGGTTACAACAGTAAACTTTCTAAACTCTACATTTTGAAAAAATACCAGGAGCTTTATCTTTTACATATTAACCTAAGATCAAAATGATTTGGGTTTTGTTACTATCCTACTAATCTATCTATTATTAATGTAAATGTTTGAGAGGACAAAAAGTAATGAACAAATTATGAAAGAAAAAATAACACATAGGCTACAATTTATATTAAGTATTTGTATTATGTCATAATATAAAAATAACTTGAAGCTGACAAACCTTCAGGTGGGAGTATTTTAAATATTAACATTGTATACTTATGAGTCCGTTTTGTTGAATGATAGTCAACAAAATACTCGCTTAAATTGGAGAAATCTTTTTAAATTAATTTAACTTAGCTTCATGCTTTATCCCTTGCGGAGTAGTCAGAGAGAACGGAGCGTCAAACGCTACGGTATGGGGGTCCAACATGGAAGGCTTGCTCTCAGCGACGCCTGCCAGCCCTTACGAGGGCTGCAATGTTCCATCCGCCACGTGCACCTCGAGAGAGCGCACTGATAGGGCGTCCCCCCGCGCCCGCAGGCGACGCGCACCAGTGCGTCCCCGCTGGTGTGTCAAGTGGCGACGAATGCGGCGTTGGGGACCGCCACCCAACACGCCATGTCCGGAACGGCGGGAGGTTGAGGACGGAGCTACAAATAGCTACAAATAGAAATCTTTTTAGCTTGGATATAATACGAATTATGTACATGTATATATTACATCTGGTTAATTATTGTTGTAGCCCACTATACATGGCCAAAGTTACCCACACTTAGAATGTGTAATGAGGTATACACAAACAACTCAACTCATACTTATTTAACCATGTGAACAAAGCTAAATGCAAAAGCTAGTATTTAATATAACTTCATTTTATTCTATTTCAGGTCAACCTCCAGAATGTGGTCACCTGCATCCATTACTAAAAGTCAGATCAGAATTTCGTGAAATTTTCCTAGAAATGGGTTTCACAGAGATGCCAACCAATCAATATGTAGAAAGCTCTTTCTGGAATTTCGACGCCCTCTTCCAGCCGCAGCAGCATCCCGCCAGAGATGCTCATGATACATTTTTCATTTCATCTCCCAGTTTATCAAAGGAATTCCCTATGGATTACTTGGAAAGGGTCAAAACTGTTCATAGTAAGGGTGGTTATGGGTCACAGGTGAGATATTTTTTTATTAATTTAATGATTATTAATTTAATTGTATTTTTATGGATTATTTTTCACAAGTTTCTAGTGCATATACATTTAAGTTTTCCACATAATATTGCTTGATATCAAAACGTAATGCTTTGCTTTGTATAACCAAAATATCTTTAAATACATTAGTCTCAACTATTTTACAATGAGTTAGAATGAATAGCTTCACGCTGTATCCCGCACACAGCAGGGTAGGCAGAGGGAACCTAGTGTTAAGACACTCCGTTCCCCACTTTCTGGCGAATTTTGGAGGCATTGCGTGTTGAGTGGCAGAACTCAACGCCGCGCTTAACCTCAACACCAGAGCGAAGAAATGGAAATATAAATTTAAGTAAATATTTCATCTCCTCGAGTGGGGATCGAACCCACAACCAGTCGGTTTTGCAGTCACACCTCGTGCCGCTGCGCCACGACCGGCCTCAACCAACCGGAGTTAGAATGAGATATGAGATAATTTAGAATAATGGAAAAAACTAGATTTTTTGCTTATTACTTTTTTCTCTAATGCTACATCCGTATTTCTGCTAACATACTCAATATTTTCATAATAATATAATTCTAATGACACTAAATTTAAAGCCATCATAAATATAATCACATCCGGTGGTGGAGCACAGGTGTGTGCCATGAAGGACAATTGTAAATAAAATAAATATAAAAATGCATTACTTAATCATAATAATTATTTGGGGCCAGCCATGGCGTAGACGAACAGGTTGTGGGTCCTGATTCCAACTCAAGGAAATGAAATGTTTAATATTTTTATTTCTTTGCTTTGGTGCGCTTTCGCTTATCGAGACAAAGAGCGGCGTTAAGTTCTGCGACCTAATACGCTTCTAGAATTCGCCGAACTGAGGAATAGCGTGTCTTAACACTAGGTTCTCTCTGCCTGAAGCATGAAATCAAAAAAAATCTACAATTATTTTCCAGGGTTATAGATACGATTGGAAGTTAGAAGAAGCTCAAAAGAACCTCCTCCGTACACACACTACGGCGGTCAGCGCCCGCATGTTGTATAAGGTGGCGCAGCAAAAAGAATTCGTGCCGCAGAAATATTTCAGTATTGATAAAGTAAGGAAATTTTGGTTGTTTTTTTTTTTAGTTTTTTATTTTATTTGTATATAATAGAGCGAAGAAAAGTTAGTTTTACGACACTCAGATATGAATATTATGTTTGTATTGACTTTGTATATATTTTTTTGAGTTGATTTTAAAACACACAGAATTGACATGGTGTGGAGATGTATATTGGTATGTTTGGTATTTTTTAAACGAAAATGATGTTTATTAAGAGTAAGAATAAGTATTTTTCTTTCTAAGTATGGAATAACACTTCAAAATTG
Organism: Heliconius erato demophoon; assembly: GCA_018249695.1. Taxonomy (NCBI): domain Eukaryota; kingdom Metazoa; phylum Arthropoda; class Insecta; order Lepidoptera; family Nymphalidae; genus Heliconius; species Heliconius erato. The sequence goes on from DWQW01001939.1 coordinate 24,789, forward strand.
TATAAAATATTTAAAAAAAAGGTTTTATTTGGAATTTAGTTCAATAATAACATATTAATATTCCCATACAATATGATTTTTTTGATATAATTAATTTGTGTAATCCAGGTGTTCCGCAACGAAACTTTAGACGCGACCCACTTAGCGGAATTCCACCAAGTGGAGGGAGTGGTGGCGGCGAGAGGTCTCGGCCTCGCCGACCTCATCACGACGCTGGACACGTTCTTCAAGAGACTCGGCTTCAATAAACTGCAGTTTAAACCCGCGTACAACCCCTATACTGAGCCTAGTATGGAGATATTTGCTTATCATGAAGGTACGTTACCCACTGTCTGAGAGATAATACTTTAAAATAGATTTTTAGTTTTGTGTTACATCATTTCCATTTAATGGTATTATATAAATACGTTTTTGCCAAAATATTACTATTAAGATTTTCAGCTGTTATGACAGAAAAAAATGAGGTTTTATTAAACATTAGCACTTTATAATTAGATCACACATTTGAGGCCACTCGTGGCGCAGCGGCACGAAGTGTGACTGTAAAACCTACTGGGTTCGATCCCCACTCAAGGAGATGAAATATTTACTTAAATTTATATTTCCATTTCTTCGCTCTGGTGTCGAGGTTAAGCGCGGCGTTGAGTTCTGCCACTCATCACGCAATGCCTCCAGAATTCGGCAGAAGGGAACGGAGTGTCTTAACACTAGGTTCCCTCTGCCTACCCTGCTGTGTGCGGGATACAGCGTGAAGCTGATTAAAAAAAATATTATAATTACAGAAATACCTAATAATACAAAATTAGAATCTTCTAATCTTAGATGCACACACTGTCATCAATTATGATATACATTGTCAATGAGTCTTGAAGTTAGGTTTTCTGAACTTTTGATTGTTCACTCGATAAGAAAATAATGGAAAGTACGAAGAAGCTCTTCGCAGCCATCTGGAGCTTCATGACGACCAATACTTGTCGACCATATTACACATATTTTTCTATCAATAGAACAAAATCATGAAATATACAGGTTTTTATAACATAACAACTTAATTGTCATTGTTTGTGTTGTCTTATTCTCTTCAACAATCTCGGGTTTACAATAACCCAGTCTTTTGAAAGGCATATACATGCCTTGGGAACAAGAATAATAATGATAATAAGGATATTATCATTATTATTCTCTATCCCGCACATACCGGGATAGGCAGAGGCAGTTATGATACTTTCGTTCCTCATTTTCCAACGACTTCTAGAGGCATTGTGTTGAATGTCGGAACTCAACGCCGCGCTTTGCCTCGTTATCAGAGTAAGAAAATGACACCGAGTGAAAGTCGAACCTTACAGTCGCACGCCACGACTGTCCTCATATAGCGTATTATTATATTGTCAGTTCTTTTACAGGGCTCGGTAAATGGATAGAAATCGGCAACTCCGGTGTTTTCCGTCCAGAGATGCTCCTCCCCATGGGGTTGCCGGACGACGTCAACGTGATAGCGTGGGGGCTGTCTCTGGAGAGACCCACCATGATTAAATACGGTTTGAACAATATAAGGGACTTGGTGGGACCCAAAGTGGATCTGAACATGGTGGAAAATAACCCGATATGTAGATTGGATAAGTAAATGGATTGTGAATAAATTATTATACATTGTTTTATTTTAGACTTGTGTTTTATTAAATTATTCTTTAAATATGAAGCAGTTATCCCTTTTATACGCAGTGTTATACGAAAATAATGCATAAGACTCGAGGAATAAGGTGGATTGTTTGCTAACCACCGTAATGGGCGGTATAAAATTTTATCACAATAAAACTATAAAATAAAATGTTATTAAAAAGACAAATATGAAAATTTATTTAAAAAATATGAGGCCACTCGTGGTTGCTATTTGTACGTAATTTACAGTTTGTAATCTTTGCTAGTGTCAAGATGCCTTGGTTTACATTTAAGCAAAAGCTTTGGTATCCAATTTACCTAATTCTGGACAGTAGACTACTCTTACTGCAGTTTTCTAGATAGTGAAGAGATGTTTCAAAAAATTGCTACGACTAAATCATACCAAATAGCTGTGTGAGTGTGGCATTCTCCAAATATATTATATTTTTTGGTAGACCATCTTTCCCGTATACTTATTTGATTTGAAACTGAGCTCTATAGCACTAGTAGGCTCTTATCTACTTGATGTGCTAGCTGAAATTGCTAATGTTTTCATTAACTAAAGCAAATTAATCATCAAATCTTTCATCAGTAGCCCTGGAAACAGGTCGCCGAAACCCGAAACCGATCACCACCATTGTCTGACGTTCAACATTGCATTATTCACCTGGTTATCAGAAAGCAAAGTAAAAAAAACTATTTTTTTTTATTACAAATCATCTTAAGTAATACTTAATATCAATTAAATACTAAAATTATTAGAAAATAAACACGCTCATATTTATCATTGAATTTCAAAGTTTCTCGGTGAATAAATGACACTACACAAATTTTTCGAATATTTATAAAACTTAACTGCCGTATTTGATTTTCAAAAATTCTGCGCGATTCTACTACATATTACTTAAACATTCATAAAAGTGTAGTATCAATGGATATAGTGAAAATATATTTAAAATATACCTCTTCGAAAAATTCTCGAATAAACCTGAAAGAGTTAAGTGGCGGAAGTCAACGCCGCCTTTAAACTACCAAAGTGGGGAAATGATAAGAAATTAACATATCTGTTTTTTTTGTACCAAAAATAAAACATATATAATTATATATGATAATGTAATTTTGCCGTCTTAAGAAATCTTTTTTTTTCCTAGCCTGTACTGTCCCATTGTTGGGCAAAGGTCTCTCTCCATTTTTTCTATTCTAGTCTATTTTGTGCTATTGAACACCAGTCAGGCTTGTAACTGTCCAGCTCGTCTCGCCATCTCCGTTTCGGTCTGCCGATTTTCCTTTTAGAGTTTGGGATCCAGCTGGTGGAAGATTTCGCCCAAGACTCTGTAGGCATGCGGCAGACGTGTCCGGCCCAGTCCCACTTCAGCGTAGCGGCTTTAGAACCCACGTCGGCAATTTTTGTGCGAGAGCGCAGTTCGGTGTTTCAGATTTTATCCAATAATTTGACACCTAAGATGCTACGCTCCATCGCACGTTGGCAAACCTTGAGGGCGGACTTCTGTAAATTTGTCAAAGACCATGTCTGGGCACCATAGGTGAGCACTGGGAGGATGCACATGTCCATCAGTCGACGTTTATATCGCAGGGGAAGGTCTCCTTTCATGAAAATAAGAAATCTTAAAAATTAAATTTCTTCCTTATAAATTATACTCTATTTGAGAATAATAATTGATCTGAAACATAAGTTTCAGTAAAGTAAGCCAGTCGAATTTCTAAGCTGACATTACTTTACAGAATATATTTTTCAACCAGTTAAATCTTCAAAAGGACCCCTGTAATATTTTAAATAGGCTCGTACTGTTAATCCTACCAATTTGGCTTATTTTTTTTTCTTTTTAGTGTTTATGCAGTCAGTTTTTTTATTAATCCTTCAGTTAAAAAGGAAGAAAATTATTGGTCCCACAAACTATCAATATATAATAAAACAAAACCACATAGTTTATATTTTATTTCCAATAAATAAATAAGAATAACAAATAAATAAACCCTACATCCTAGCACTTCCCCTATTCTCCTTGTACCACGTGACCGACTCCTGGATTGCTTTCTCGAAAGGTGTAAACTCAAAATCCTTGTATAAACGACGCAATTTCTTATTAGACGCCGTCTTTTTGAACTGTCCGTCCGCTTTACTTGTATCGTACACAATTTCTCCGGAATAGTTGTGTGCTTTTTTGATAGATTCCGCTACTTTGCTTATTGATACCTCGTCTTCTTCGTCCACTGGAAAAGGAGAAATAATGTTTTTTTTATTTAACATTATTCTGTATTAGAGACTAGTCATGGCGCAGGGTGTCACAAACTTACGACTGTAATCGTGACAGGTTGTGAGTTCGATTTCCACTCGAGGAAGTGAAATATTTAATATTTTCATTTCTTTGCTCTAGTGTTGACGTAGGAAAGTGGAATGGAAGTGCCATTTCCCACTTTCCGCCGAATCCTTGAGGCATTGTTTGTTTAGTGGCAGAACACAACGCCGCTTTTTATCAGGAGCAAGGATATGAAAATATTACCTAAATATTTCATTCCATCGAGTGGTAATCGAACCCACAACCGATATATCAGACTCAAATAATAAAGGTAGGTATATAGTTTTGAAGGGAAAAAAAATTATAATATAAGACAAAATATGTCATCTAAATGTGAATTAACAAGATAAAAGTATCGTAATGCAAAACTGTTGTTAAAAGATAGCCACTACAACACTACAATAACATGTCACTTCAATATAACTTAATTGAATATACATGTTATTTGCGTAAATATAAAATGTACATATAATTTTGAACGAAATCCACCGTTCAGTTGGTTGGCACATGTATGGTGTTTATTAGGTTCAAGTCTATTTGAACCCAATAGGGTTAAAATACAGTTACTTCTTTTAAATGATTTTCTTTTCGGTCCAAATAGAAGGGATGACAGAAGGAACCTGGGATCCTAGTGTAACATTCTGTTCCTATTATGACACTTCCTTCCCCTCCCCACTTTCCGTCGAAAACTAGAAACATTGAGTGTTGAGTAGAGTAACTCAACTCAGGGCTGTGTTTCGTTACCAGATCAGAATAGACGATCGATCACAACCTGTGGCGTTTGCAATCGCACGCTTGCGTCCCTGCGCCACGACAGCCTTCCTATTTTTATATATATTTTTTATATTTATTTATATTTAAACATTTGAGGCCGGTCGTGGCGCAGCGGCACGAGGTGTGACTGCAAAACCGACTGGTTCTGGGTTCGATTCCCACTCGAGGAGATGAAATATTTACTTAAATTTATATTTCCATTTCTTCGCTCTGGT
>DWQW01001940.1:0-29754 GCA_018249695.1 Heliconius erato demophoon
AAGGCAGCTGTAAACAGTTTCGGAGAAATAATATCTCCCTGTCTTACCCCGCGATGCAATTGGATTGGTCTTGTGCTGTGGTTTTGTACTTGGACGTTCATGGTTGCGGCTTTGTACAGACACTTTACTTTATTTATATATTTAAAATTTTGATGAATTTGGTGACTATACGTAAATTTCGATATTTTTCTGATTTCATAATACTAACTGTCGTTACCATTTCGAGCTTTGATCAACACTTAATCAGTAATTAAATGTTTTTGTTTGCATAAGACGCTCTCCATTTTATAAATATTTATAAGAAACCTAATCAACAAGCCAAATTATTCAATGGCCAATATACTACAAATACGCGAAAAACTGAATATTTCCTTTGCAAATATCATATATTACATTCCGTGTTATTTTAATTAAAATGACATATTTAAACGTTTTAATTGATTTCAAAACTTTTATTGAGATAAGCACAGTTGATAATAAACAATAAATAGTACAAACAACAAGAAGTGTGAACCTGGATTTATCGAAATATAGGATCTATAAAAGTAAAAGTTTTGAAAAGCTCTCAAAGATAAACAACTTTTGTCCAAAACACAAAGTAGAAAGCTTTTCGATTATTTCCAACACCTCATAAGTTTCAGGTGAAATCTTTTTTTTATATAATAAATCTTTCTACATACATACACTTCTATGTATGTACATACATATTTGCATGATATTGTACGGTTAGGTTACTATGACATTTAGTAAAGTTACGTCACTAAATATTTTTCGACAGTTTTTGTTTACGGGTTCGATTCTCATACGGGATTGAATATATTTAAACTATTTTTTCAATAAAGACAAAGCGCGGCTTCAAGTTTTTGTCAATTATCGCGCAATGTCTTGAATTTGGTCAGAAAGCGAAGAGCAAAGTGTTTTGACAATAGGTTTTCTCTGTTTATATGGTATGTGGGAAAAAAAGTAAACCGAGATAAAAATCTGATAATCAAACGTAACCCTAAGTGTATTTGATCTTGATCTATATAATATCCTTTATTGTACTAATGTATTATATAAGTACACAAAAAAAAAACAATAAAAAAAATGTTCATAAAGTTGAACTATACTATGTATACTTATGAATTGATTACTTTATTATATAGTTTATTATAAATTTTCTGAATATGTTCCCGCTGTTTGATTGATTACACAACATACATTTGTAATAACTTTTATTTCCAGAAGCCATATTGTGTACTTATAGGCATATTGCCTTCATAACGTTGTTATATTCTAACATACTCCCACGTATAATTGTCGTGAAATCCAGAACTGATTTCTTTCGACTTGTTCTTTTGGCAAACTTTCCGAAAAACAGAAATTGCGTAATAATATTTCTTTAGCTTCACGCTGTGTCTCGTGTATGAATTTTAAGAAAACCCGTGTACTTACATAGTAGTGTTTCCAGATTTCGTTCCCATTAAGACACTTCCCTTCTAATATAGATGTTAATATGAAATTAATTATTTTGATTATTATTTATTTTATTTTTCTTTCTCCGCTCTTATTAGAACAAGAAGTGCGATGTTGATTTCTGTTATATAAGCGGTATATCTATTCGACTATAAAGTGAAGAACGTATAGTTTTGAAAGCGAAGTAAAAAAACGAATAAAGTCGTTTTTTATATATAAATTATAAATATATATAAAAAAATATATACCTTCACCATACGCTATCTAAGATATTTTATTAATCTTTGATAGAATGTCTCAGTTTTTTAGTGTATATCGAATTCAAAGGTTTTTTGTCGCGTCATTAGGAATTGTTGCTGGCTTAATTATTGTATTGATATTATCTTCAGTACATTACCCGCTTTAATGTTTAATAGAAATGTATTCGCGCTCGTTCGTTATTTTATATCTTTTTTTGGGAATTTTTATTAATTTTAAGACTGTTGATCTCCAAAACCTTTATACAGTAGTCAAAATCAGTTTCACGCTGTATCCCGCACACAGCAGGGTAGGCAAACTTGGCGTTAAAGCACTGTTCCTCAATTTCCGCCGAATTCTGGAGGCATTGCGTCTTGAGTGGCGGAACTCAACGCCGCAGTTATACAGTAGTGTATTTTATTATTTAATTCCACATATTATTAAAATATTTTCAATGGTAAAGGTTAACAACTATTAAAGAAAAATAATATATGTTTTATACAAAATAATGTAAACTATAAAATATGTCGACTCTTTAGAAATAAAGTCAGTCGTGGCGCAGGGGCACTATCTCGTGATTGTAAAATATTTAAATAAAATGTAAAAGTTAAAAAAAAACAGTACATTTTGGGTTTCCGTACCTTTTAAAGAAAAAACGGGAACCCTTATAAGATCACTTTGTTGTCCATCTGTCTATCTGTCCTAACCATAACCATATACACAGATCTGCGGCCCTATGACTTCCTGCCATATCATATTACTACATTAACTTTAATAAAGATATAGCAAAAAACGCGTATTTTGATAATATAATTAATACACTATTAACTAATACTTCTTAGGTACTTCCGGTTGAAGTACCTATAATTATGAAATTTGGCAGTTAGCATCTACAGGTAGTGCTAGCTCAGGAAAAAATATATTTGTGGTTAGGTCCTAAAAATATTAGCTTTAAGGGGGCCAAAATTTGGTATTAAAGCTCCTAGTTCAAGTAAGTATGAAAGGGCTCTGGCAAAGCTAAGCTTGAATGTCAGAAAAAGCTCGAGACCTCTAATTTTTGAACGGAACCCTCGGTAGGTGAGCCCGATTTACACTTGTCCGGTTTTTTCAAATTCCATTTAGTTAAAAATTATATAAAAGCCTCGAGTAATAACTCAAAATCTTTGATAATAACTTAAAAATTAAAAAAAAAAATTCCTCTAAACGTGTATCAAACCTATAACCACCAACAACCATTTTCACACAAATACAATATTAATATAAATAAATATATTAATTTTCTAAACGATCAAACACTACATAACTAATTTGCTAGAAACAGACCGACGATAAACCTATTAAGTTAATATGGTGAGTGTATACATAAATCTTAATTCTTCCTACAATATATAACAATTACGCAGTAAACGTTTTAGCTCTTAAGGAAGATTCCTGCGACCTAGATACGGTAAAAGTGAGGTTTTATTAAGAATATTGTAACGAAGCGAAATTAAGATATTCAATTTTGTGAACGAAGCAGGTTTTTAAGAGGGCTTGGTTGTATGGCAGATATAGGAGATTCAATTTTTTTATATCGTTATTTATCTGATCAGTGTCGAAAAATATGTGGGGAATGAGGAATGGAGAGTCCGTTTTAAAACTCTTTGCAGATCCTGTCATGCGGAGAAAAAAGAAAAACGCTACGCTGCAATTACTTAATTAATTATAAAATAAGGAATGATGTACATAATTTTGATACAAATAGTATATACCTACATATCTATATTTTTTAGAAATTAATTTTAACATTGCTGTTAGTATTCAGTCAGTATTATTTTATTATTAATTTATATTAACAGCGGCCAGTCGTGGCGCTTCGGTTCGATCCCCACTCGAGGCAATGAAATATTTATTTAAATAGATCTTTTCGTTTCTTCGCTCTGGTATCGAGGCAAATGGTTCCGCTATTTAACACGCAATGCCTCCACAATTCGGAAATTGTGGGACGAAGTGTCTTAACACTAGGTCTTCCCTGCTAATATTCTGCCGTGTGCGGGACACAGCGTGTAGCTGAATTTTATTTTATTATTGATAATTTCCAAATTAACTTCGACACTGACTTTTCAAATGAAAAGTATACCTCTAAATATTATTTAAAGCCATATATCTCAACTTCAACTTCAACACAAAAATTCCAATACAATTAAATAAAATAAAATAAATCAACAAAAAGATAAACGACTACAGACACCCTCATACATTATTACTAAGTCATAGTATTTATTAACAATTGGTCGGTCTGTAAAGTGTCAACTTACGTTCCTCACACCGATAAATCTGAACAGCCTCAGGCCGTATACAATCATTTATCCATAAATCTCGCTATCATTTCATGTCAAAAAATTAGCAACTACAATGGTATAATATTATAAATTCACTTTGCATACAGATAAATATATTTTACAATGCCAAAACCACCTAAATTACTTAAAAACTCAAGGAAGTTCCACCTTTAAGTTGTATTAAAATAAAGATTATATTAGTATTTTCTAATTTTGATATAAAATGGTTAAAGTATATTAGTAAGTACTGTATCGAGATGAACACTGTATTTCAAAGGTATAAGAGCTAGTATTGAAACTTGTGTATTTTTAAGCTGAATCTACATCATTTAACAGGACACCACGTCTGTTCCACCCACACTCCTCCCACCTACTTGCTATTCATACTTAACTGGTGCAGTTTGCAAGAAAATTGTATATTTTAAACGAATATAACTTCTAATAATTAAGGAATAAGAAATATTTTCAAGTATACAAATAAGATAATGTGTAAAGGCAGTACGTAATGATCGATTCAGTTAAAGTAATAAATAGATTTAGTTAAAAAATAATAGATGTTTTGATAAGCACTTGCTGTTATCTTAGCGAGGGAATTTAAATTTATTTCTTTGATAACAGTACAGGGACCGGACAAAATTCATTTTAATACTTCTTATTGGATACAGTTAGCAATGGTGACAATGTTTCTATTTTGCAATATAAATAATATATAGGTCCATATACGCTTCACGTTTTATCTTGCATATAGCAAACTAGGCAAAAGAATCAAGTAGTAGTGTCAAGACATCTTTACCTTTCCTCTTAAAATCGAAACATTTCAGGTTGAATGCTCGGATACTATTTATTTTGCCAGAGTGGAAGAAAGAAAATAGTTAATCCTATATTATCCTACTGCGCCAGTCTCTATAAAAAATATATCTAATTTCAATAATATCAATTTACTTAATAAGCCGTTCATATAAAATCATAATTACATTCATATAGATACGGAAAGTGGGAAACGGAATATTTTAGCACTAGGTTCTCTCTGCCTACCTAACAATATGAGGGATACGGAGAAAAAAATATAGATAAAATTATGATATTATCAAAAAACTTTTAATCTGAAAAATGTAGAGTGAATCTTTACTTAGGATTGCCAAGATAGGTAGAGTCAGTTCCTTTTATCTTTTTATTTCTGTCAATGCAACGTAAAAACAAGATTTTAATATAAATTTTCCATCCAGTATAAATGATATCATTAGACAGTATTATGAACCAGCCTGAGCTAACAACCCTCTTGTAACTCGAGATACCAAATATGAGGTGAATGACTTAATAGTTAATATGCTTTTAAACATTTTTAAAGTGTTATTCCACACTTAGGACCATTTCTAAATAAGTAGTTAATATGCTTTTCACGTGTTATTATAAACATTAATCTAATAAAAACATATATATTTATATATTTCACGGGGCGAAGAATTAAGTGACGAACTACTTTTTTCTCTTATTTGTTGAGGTTAAGAATTGTTGTACGATAGGTAGATGTTGTACGATATTAAAGATTTTTCTTCATTTTAGATTTTAACCAAATTTAATTATATTAGTCTGCGCCTGCTGTAAAATTAAACAAGTCATTTTTTTTTTCATCGACGTTGGAATTTCGAGGAATCCTCTCTCAGTGCTCCTCTATACTCCCTAACCTGGGTAGGTTAGGGATGCCATGCCAAAAATTTATCATTCCAATTCCAGCAGTTTGGTCAGTGTCTGTCTTTTCTTTAGCGAATTTTCTTATCTATCTACTTATCCAGAAATTAGATTCAAGTCGTGTCGCAGGGTCACAACATGGGAACGTGCGACTGGGAACGGAAGTGTATTAATGGGAACGAGGTTTCTTAACATTAGGTTCCTAGGTTCCATTTACGTACCTTGCTATGTGTGCAATGTGGCGTAAAGCTACTGATGAACCAGACCACGGAAAATGCTATAGGAATACTATAATTTTCTAAAATAAAATTTACTTACAAGTATTTCTCAAAGTAAATATACTTATGTATCAGCCAGTATCTTGATATAATATATACAGCGTAATCCCCTAATTGCATTTCGTAACAAAAGTATTAATTCTCTTTTGGGGCTTCTAAGGACGTTTTTAAGTCACATGTAAGTACGTATTATAAATGAGGCTTTACTTTTGTTTGATATCATATTTTTTTGTTTATTAATAATATTTTAGGTATTTTGGCCACACACGTTATTGATTTTTTAATAAAAAATTGAGCTTAAATATTTTTAGACTGTTTCACTACGGCTTTTTCATTATTTAACAGAATAGTTACAACTGACAAATGATTGCACCGCGGTTTATTGGAAGCTGGAGTAAATTTGCAAAATTTACAATTAATTTATTTATACACGCTTTAAAATACGCCAAATATAGTTTAGTTTGTAGACTAATAGATTCGTTACGGTTTTTCAATAATTAATCTGGAATACCCAAAAAAAATATTGAAATAGTCGTCGCGTTTTGGGATAGTATTCTCTTATTGCGGTCGTAAAGGTAATGGATTCCCAGTGGAGGCAATGTATTGTTTTACATAAAAAACATGTTACATAATAGTAATATAATATTTTCAATATTTTCTATTTCTCTGGTAGATTATAGTGCGTGGAGTTATTTTCCAACACACATTATACATATTTTTAAACATTTTTAAAGTGTTATTCCACATTTAGGAAAGAAAAATACTTATTTAGAAAACGTATAAAAAATTGAACGTAGCAGGACTCGAACCCGCGCCTCCTGGAAACCGACCAGGATGACTGGTCGGCTTCCACGAGGCGCGGGTTCGAGTCCCGCTACATTCAAATTTTTATACGTTTTCTAAATAAGTACACATTATAGAGTTTCTAAAAAGAGTGGGAAGTGGGGAACGAGAAACAACAATTAATCGATCTTAACAACTTTAATCTATGTTGGGGAAAGTGTTAAACTAATATCAGTATCGAAAAAAACGTTCTGAAGTTAAATTTTATATTTAGCTAACTTCAAACTTAAATAAAAATAAAAATATTATAATTGAATTTGTAAATATTATAGTTGAAATTGGTTTAAATGGCACTTTGACTACTTTAGCGCTTGCCTATTTGTGTAAATCAACAAAATGGAATGATTTCTTGCTGCGTTTAAAATCAGTAGAAAAGATCATTCTATAGAGTAAACCTTAAGATGTAACTTAAACCTTGCTCTATTTAATTTTTTTAGCTAACATTTATTAACCGAAAGGCATGTTCTAGCTAGAAGCATCTTCTATCTGACCTGCGAAATGTATCCAATGAAATCTATATACGTATAATTATTTAGAAAACGTATAAAATGTGAAATAACATGTATTAGTACTATATAGATTTCTACATATTTCTATTATAATACGACTTCGGCCTACCTCACTTTTGAATAATAAATATTATTAAAATATTATCTGAAATGGCCTTTGCTTTACCTCTTCCTGACAATCTGAATGGGACTAAGCTACTACCGTTTGCATCGACAAAGCTTTGTAAACAACAATTTAGGCAAAACGTTAGGTTATTAAAATGTTAGTTTTCCACCACTTTATTAAGGTCCTCGCCAGTATAGAGTTAAATATGCAGCGTGCGTGCTTGATGTAAATATTGTGACCACGTGTGCACTGGCGTGGGGTAAGGCTCAGGTTGTATAGAAGGCGATGGAAAACTATTAAAAGTAGGTTTTTTTAATGAAATCAATAAAAAAAAGACTCATAAAGACCACGCAATCAAAGTTGCAACCAGAAAAATTGTTATATAGAATTTAATTAAGGCACTTTTTTGCTTATCGTTCTTGATAATTTACATAAGTCCAGTAATCATAGATAAGAGGAAATCGTAAAGTAAAGCCTTTCTACCAATCTTAAGTTATTAGTTTTTGTTATAGTTGTATGAATCGTAATAGGAATTTTTTATTTGCCCATTATTTCGAAAAAAAATTTTTTGCGTTAGTTACAGGGTAACGCAAAAATTTTACCTAAAGTTATAATATCGAATTGCTATTAAAATTCATAAAAAAGCCTGTTGAGCAATGTGTAAAACTGACAACACATATTAATATAACTAATAAACTATTTAATCTAAATACATAAATTAGGCCAAAATGCTCTTGGAAATTGTTTAAAATATCATTACATTAACTTAAACGACTATATCACTAACCATAAACCATAAACGTTTAAAAACCGGCATTTTCATGTTTAACTCACCTAATGAAAATGCATTTTTTTACCAATAATTATAAAATAATATAGCCCGTATGCAAAAATAGTGAGGTCTTGACATGGATATACCTGCTCAGTGAACGTACAACGCGTTCACTGATATCTCCGCTTCTTTTATGAATTATTCATTATAGTAACTTGGCTCTCATTTCTCATTTTTGTTTGTGATTCCATATACATAATACTTAATAGAACAATAATGAATAACAAATTAACTTAACAAAAATAAAATAAAACATCTTAAAGTCTATCTACAATACCTATATAGCAACGTTAGCTCAATACGAAGTGAGCCTTTCAAAATAATAAAGAGGTCGCGTCACGCGCACACGGTTCCGTCTCATTACGTTGAACTGTTTCTGTTGGGAACGCTGAAATACTCGTGTAAGCACAGCTTTACTTTGATATTAGAACTAACTATTATATGTTATTAGGTTAGATTAATATTATATTATAATAGATTGATTTAGATGTTGATAGCAGCGTCTAATGTCTACCGCAAACGCGATAGTTACGGTTTCGAATTTTATTCGGGGGAAAATAAGGCGAAAAGGGGTAAAAGCGTGAAGCTTAAAGAAATATTAAGCAGGAAAAATATGATTAAATAGGCAAAATTGGTAATTTCTTAAGTTTTTTTGCAAATGAGAACAAAATGACTTTTGAATACGTATACTTGTAAATTCGTTAAAATAATGGGCAATACATTTTTTTTAACTGTAAAACGTATTTTGAATATTATACTGCCTTGTTATTATGTAAGCTAACCTTTGAAGCTCTATATCAGTGACCAGTACAGAAGCTTTTTCACTGAAAGCTCAACCTGGAGATACGAAGTTTGTCGTTTCCACTCCATCGGGTGTCAGAGAGCACATAATGCCTTTGTTTCTGCGTCCGATTTGTTATCAGTCGTATCAGTTCTGTGCCATCGAATTTCCGAAGATGTCGTCAGTAATATTTATATTATGAGACAACTTGTAAGTTATATATAAATAAACTAAATATCTATATAAAATAACTATTATAATCTGCGAATAAGAACTAGTAATATAAATAGCAATTATGTCGATATCTTTCGTAGCTTTTTTCGATAAGCATATTTATTGCTTAATGAAGAAAATAATCGTGATAATATTTGTTGTCGTTAAAACAAAATATCATATTATATAGATAACTTATTATATAAATATAATAGAGAAACTTTCTGTTCTGAATTTTGGGTTCTTATTTCTTAATATAGTGAGCATGGAGCACCGAACATGGAGAACATTTATGCCTATATTTTTTTCCTGAAATGATAATACCATTGTATTTCTTAAAATTCATTTCACAATTAATTTAATTTTACTAAATCATTGATACAATATCCATAATCATGTTTTCTATTGTCTCTGAATCAATTATTAAAAAGTAAAAATATCTGTACAGTTAGAGATTATAAATAAAAAGTATACGTCACAGATGGTATAATATTATAATATATATTAATCTATTACATATATTCAGTATTTTATATATACCTATTCAAGCTGATGGTCGATGGAGCTGACACATGACAAGTCCGGTTTCCCAGCGGAGCGGGACCAGTTAGGACTACGTTGAATTCACAAGAATATGCTATATACTTGTATTTTCACCAATAAATAGCCTAGCGGAGTGTCGAGCAAAAAGAGTTGAAGTGAAGTCGCTCAGTTCTAGAACCGAAGTAATTACAAAATAAGAAACTCTTTGTTGACGGAAATGTAAGCCTGTTTTATTTAAAAGGAGTGGACGAACAGAGGAGTGAAAGAAGCAGAAATCGTAAAGCTTAGGTGCAAAGCTTTACGATTTCTTCTTTGTGGTGAAAGCTAGGCTTTGGAGTTGAGTTCACGTTTAGGCAAACATAGCGTAGGACTCCCTGCAGCTCTAAGATAGACTATTTAAAGAAGCTGGCTGGCAGCGGATGGATATGAGCAGCCCAAGACCGGAATGGTTGGCGTTCGATACCTACGTCCGACAGTGGATGGTGACAGGACTAGAAACAATTAAGTCGTCTTAAACCTTAGAACGTAAATTTAAAAAAAAATCTCTATTACTTAGGATTTTCGAAAAATACTCCGTTAGTACTCCCTCACACTTCCTAGTCAACCTTCATCTACATCAAATTTCAACTTCCCAAGTCCATGCTTGATTTTGTTTTCAAAATGAGTAAGGCCCTTAATTTTTATAATTTATATTTTAGATTTACCATTCATATCACGTTTCCTTATACAAATATATCTAGATACTCTCAAACTACCCCTAATATGAAAAACTCTCGTCGTAAGTGGTGTGGACATTGAAGGTGATAAATTTATGTAAACGGTCATAAAATTGATCAGCCACTTTAGGGTTTGGGCACATTGACCCTTACAAGTTCCATTAAAATGTACGTCTGGTTGTAAATTTCTATAATTACTTATATTTCTTGTTCGGCTTTACGCGTAGCTAGAGACAACCTAGAGTTCTAATTTCCAAAATATTGTTTATTATGTAGCGGGCCATCCTACTTGCGGGATAAAGCGTCATGCTGAAGATGAAAAGAAGATATAGCAGACTCATCGCTGCCATTTTACTTATTTGCATAAGTCTAAGCGCGGAATTTAATGAAAATAGTCTCTAAAGTAACCTAAATATATAATATTCACTGCCCTGAATGAATGAGGATTGAAAAATAATCACGTTTGCAGTTCGACGCTGTTCCATTGCATCACGAAGGCCTTACTACTTATATATATAAAGAGAGAGTGGGAGGGAGAGCTAAAAAAACTCAATTCTTTATTTATTTACACACAAACACATATAAATATAATCATCAACACATCCTTTATGTAAGAATAACAGGTCTCCCATACTAATAGCTATTGTCCTGCAAGAATGTCATGTATGCGATACATTGTTCAGCATGAATTAATATAATCGTGGAATGCGGAATGTTGGCTATACAAGTGTTATAAATGTATTTTGTTTGATATATTTTGTGTATGTATGTATGTTTGTATTATATGTGCTAGAAATAACACCTTAACCAAATTTTTATATCAGTTGTAAGCATATTTTGATGTTGTCATGGAATTTAGATGTTTAGAATCATTTAGTTCAACACATGCTGTTGAGTAACGTACATTGATTTTATACCCACAATTATAATTTTGAAATCGATTATTTTAGTAAATAGCGACCCGCTTGCGACTTCGTCCGCTTGAAAATGATATTACGATTGAAATAAAATAAATGACTATAAATGTTAAACCAACTACTATAAATATGAGTGAGTTTTCCTACAATACAGTAGTAAAAACTATTTTTAGGTCGGTTAAGCTGTTCAGATTAGCGTGCTCCAATAGACAGACAAACAGAGATAGACAGACAAACTGACAAAAAAAAATCTTTTATGTTTATGTGGAAACCTGACTTTGCTATTCATTTTTAATATTAATGAGTAATATTTTGAATTTGAATGAAGTGAGATTTCACAGAGTTTCTAACTATATATATTTAAGGTTAAATAAACAGCCCGTATGTATTAAAAACGTAGGTTACCTCTACATCTTTGTTACATTTCAATTTTTAAAAAAAAACTCTATTTTATATATAATTTTAGTCAACGTTTACTATCTAGATTATTATTCATAACTTGCAGGGAACCTTCTGTTAAGAAACTCCGTTTCCTACGAACCGCCCAATTTTCGAGACATTGAGTAGTCCAATTCAACACCGCGCTTTATCTTGTTACCAGAGCAAAAAATAAAAGTCCATTTCCCCGGTTGTAATTCGAACCAATGACCGTCGCATTTACATTTTAACATTAGAGAATAATATTAGAGATACAATATTATATACATACATTTACATAGAAGTGTCCCGGAATGCCACACGTGATGCCATCGCTCACCACGAATTAGCGTAACCGCGGTAAGAACGCGAGGTATGCACGTTCATATACGAATTATGAAGGAATTTTGTAGATTTGTAAAAGGGTATTTATTTTGGGTGTAAATCCGCGTTAAATGTTGCTTGTTTATATGAATATTTAAGGGGTCACATTCAAGGGGTAATTTGGTGTTTTGTATGGTGTAATGTAATTGGTTTGACTGATTTGGGAGACAGAATCGTTTTTATGATGACTTTGTGGTACAGTTGAGAGGAATTTGATTGTATGTTATGGTTATGGGTTCTAATTTTACTTGTTTATTAATATGTATTTAGAAACGTATAATTTAAAAAAAATTAAAATAATGGGACTCCAATTCTCGCTTCCCTAAACAGGTGTCTGACAATAAAAATAAGTTGTTGTTAAATGATAATATATGACTTGTATGCCAAGAGCGCTTAGACGATCACCAAAAGGTGCGGGTTCGATATATGACGAAAGTTTGATCTTTTATACATTTCTAAATATGTTTAGTTTGTAAAATATCTCTAGAGCAGCAGGACATGCAGAATAATCGGAAACAATCTAGTGTTACAGCATTTTCTTCTCAACTTTACCTGAATTCAAGACATTGCGCATTAAGTAGAGGAACTCAACGCCATGTTTGGTCTTGTCAAAACGGAGAAATATTCCACTGAGACCTGAAGAGCTTCAATTATTTAATATTCTAAGGGAAAGTTACAAAAAAATACCTCTAAGCGTAACCCAGTCTTTTACTTTATATATATACATACATACATTGTACATAATATATTCATCATATAAAGAATATATGAAGAATTCCATTGAAAATTACACCAACCTGTATAGATCAGCGATTTTGAATAAGAATTTCGTATCGCGGCTTATGTGACCAAAGTATTTGAGATATTTTTGTTTATCATATATTTTATATGATGCTTTAACTTCGTTGGTATTGTAAACAATTTATTGATTGAATATTTCTCTTTAATATTAATTTATTATATTATTAGCTTGCGTGTTTTGGGTACTGTATGGTACTGCAATGGTTGTGGGTTCGTTGTAATGCGCTTTATTCACTTTTATGGAGATCTAATTTGTTTTTAATTAAGATCTTCGTCTCTGAAAAATAATGATTATGATAATAATATTAAACAAGACACTGTGTTAGTGCGTCGAGTTAAATACTAGAAATTCTAAATCCCAAGAGGTTTTTAAAACACTTAAGTGAGTTTTGCATAAATGTAACATTTAGAAATTGAGTGTAAATTATTATTCTAAGAAACGTAATATCAAAACATTTTTATAGTTTTACATTTATTATACCTACCACATAGCAGAGTAGACTGAGAGAGTCTAGTGTCAATACTCTTCATTCCCCACTTGTAGCTAAAATTCGAGATACTACGTGTTTAAATTTCCATGATCTGGGGAAAAATATATTGGCCTAATTTTATTAAAAAACATATGTCTGTTATGTATGTGTGGTATGTTGTTGCCTTCTTCCTTCATTACTCTGTATTAATCTAAAATCATATAGTGTAGATTAATGACCGAAGCGCATGTCAACGAGAAGGTACTTTGTTTTATACTAAGAAAAGAAGATTTCTTTTGTCTTAACGGAGAACAGAGTATATGAACACTAGTTTCCCAGGCCCCCACTGCATCCCCTGCTATGAGATACACCGTGAACATAAAAAAAATAGATAGCTAAATGCCTATATAACGACGGAAAACGGCATCAGCATCCCAGAACTTTTTTTGGCAATATATAAAATTAATCAAAAATATTAAAATAAACGTTTATTTTAAAATAATGACAAAATGTTTGTAACTATTCATAAAGTAACGCTATGTAAATGTAATTATTTTTCCTGTTTCACACACTACTCTACTATCTTCTGTGGCATGTGAACTTTTGAATACCTTGAATAGAAAGAAGGCGGAAATGAAAATTACGATATAGCATTATGTGCTAAGCTATCAAAATCGTAAAGAGAAATAATAGTAAAAAAAGTGTATTGTGTCACTAAATTATCCATGATCTTCTCAAGAAGATGTACAAAGAATATGTAAGTACCTACCTGCATACATCCAGTTACTACTTTTAAAGAAGTTAGAAATTTTATTCTACAGTAAGAATAAACATGCATTGCATTTACAATTCAAACTTAAACCGTTTTTATGTCTTGGCTACTTTGAATTTATTTAAGTTCAATTTATTAAGAGCTTTCTTAGAAGGTGACCTACTTTGTGATAAAAATGAAAATCATAACAAAGCAGTTGCTTCGGGGCATTTTGTTTTTACAGTTATGTCGTCATATTTCAGTCATTTTAAATATTATTCAATGATAAATTCTTTTTAGTTTTTGTATTTTATATCTTAGTTTTAAATCAGGTCTGGTGCTCTAGGAGTTTGTGCGAAGGCTGCCCGGAAGAAGGGCCTGGAATCTTTACTGTTACAACGAATATTTAATATTTGAATGTATAGATATATTATTTATAAGATCCGATTCATTATTATAGGGACTAAAATACTTGAGGACTAAAATATTTAAAAAAAAACGTATAAAAATTTAACCTAGGTGGAAATTTGGGATATTTTAAATTATTTCAGGGTAGCATCGGGGGCCTAGTGTTAAAACACTCCGCCCTTCACTTTCCGCTGAATACTGGAGGCAATGCGTGTTAATTGGCGGAACTCAACGCCACGCTTTGACACCAGAGCTAAGAATTGAATATACATATTAAACATTTCATTACCTCGAGTGGGAATCGAACCCACAAACTGTCGTGTTTACATTCACACGCTTGAGTCCTGCGCCACGACTGGCTTCAACTCTATTACTTTCTGCCTTATAAACATTATTGAACTTTTCCACAACACCAAATCAACAGCCTTCTTTAGTTTTCTTAATAAATAAGTAAACCCTAAATTATAAATAGTAGGGTATCGTCGAGACACATCGCCGGACGCCAGATGCGTCGTAGTTTATGGAAGCACTTTATTGTTATCACTTTAAAGGAGGGCCGTGACAATCCGAATCATTGCCACATAAGACATGTTTATTTCCGCCATTTTGTACGGATGACACAAAGTGAGTATATAAATATAGGTGATTTAGATAGCGAATGTAATGAATTTAGAGTTGAATGAGTTTAAAGTTCTTTAAGTTGTGGTTGTACGGTTTTATTGTGGGGTACCCTGTTTTCTTTAAAAATTTTAAAGTAAAATGGTTTTATTTAACATCGAGGCCAGTCGTGGCGCAGCGGCACGAGGTGTGATTGTTTAACCGACTGGTTGTGGGTTCGATCCTCACTCAAGGAGATGAAATATTTACTTAAATTTATATTTCCATTTGTTCGCTCTGGTGTCGAGGTTAAGCGCGGCGTTGAGTTCTGCCACTCAACACGCAATACCTCCAGAATTTGGCAGGAAATGGGGAACGGAGTGTCTGAACACCTGAGGTTCCCTCTGCCTACCCCGCTGTGTGCGGGATACAGCGATTGAGATGATTTTATAATTGATTCAGTGTCATGAGGTATATTTCAGCTAATATTGGATTTATGTGTTCATCATTTGATATTATTATAATACGTTTTAAACATATATTAGTACACGTACGAAAGTCAGTAAAATAAGTATAATTTATTTCATCTTTTATAATATTTTTTTCAATTTCACATATTTTTCAATCGTGCGTATGGCATTGTTTAAGAGATCCTTCTCTATTCTCCGAAATATTCTTCACGAATTACGGAACACACGGAGCTCAATGAATCAATTTGTCACACTCTGTTTTACATGACTGTTTAAATAGAATTAATTAATTTCCCCGAGTGTGGATCAAACTCACAATCATTGCATTTACAATCATACCTTTTCCCTCTGCACCATGATGGTCTCATTTAAAAAATACTAAAATATATTTTTATATATGATTATGTAGCCTTGGCGCAATGGCAAAGCGTTGACTGACGGGACGGTTGTGAGTTCGATGTTCGTTCGAAGAAATAAATATATTTCTTTATACTCTCGCGATGTCTCGGAAAATAGATGATGTGTGAGGAATGGAGTGTTTCACCACTAACTTCACGTTAACCTATCCTGCTATACGCATAATACAACGTAATACAAAAAAAAAAAAATATATCTATCATCCTGAAACCATTTTCTCCTTAAAAGAGATACTTACCAAGAAACAAGAATATATTAAGGAAAGGAGGAAGTTCTTTATATATTACATGGTGGTTATATAGCCAATGTCACTGAGGGCTAATCCTCGAAGCTTCAGACAGACTTCCTGCATAGTCTCATCGTCTGCGGTCTCTCAAATGACACTTCGAAATGATGAATCAGCGAACTCGTATAACCTTTTAGCTTGTACGTGCCTGGCTCTAGACAATATTGAATTATAAATAAATTCCGCTATATTTATACGGTATTTTTTATTAATATATTTTATTAACATTCTTCCTTTTCTATATTTATACATATATACCCTATGATTGTAACGGTTGTGGGTTCGATTCCTACTTCGGGTAATGAATTAGTTTTATCTCCTCGCTCCGGTAATAAGATAAAGCGTGAAGTTTCGCCACTCAACACAAAATGTATCGAAAATTGGACGGTACTTGAGGAATGGAGAGTTTTAGCACTACCTTCTGTGTACCTATCTTGGTATATGCGGTATACAATGAAGCTTTTACTTATCCAAATTTTATATTCTTATACCTACCTTCTTTGCGGTAGGCCGACAAAACTTATATTATTAGTGTAGATAGGAACTCTCTGCTTTCCACTTTCTGCACATTTCACTCATTATATAAATTTTAACATTTTCATCATCTTCTTAGAAAGCATTAACCTTGACCGTTGAAATGTCAAATGTGCTAAGGTTCTCTTAGGCCTGTCAGTTAAAAAAATGATGGGCTCTCTTGTATAGAAGAAATTTAATCAAAATTTTGCTAATATTTCTCTTGAAATAAATTTTTGAAAATGATTATAACTTGTTACGAGGATAGCGATTATGTCCCTTCATTTAAGTATTTTGTCTTTGGAGTTCAAGTATAAGGCTTCATAATGTAAATACGAATGGAAGTGATAATTGTAGGTTCAATCCCATCTATTAAAAGTAAGATAAAGTAAAATACTTTTTAATGTACAACAGGCAAGTACATAGTATCTAATATTTTTTTAGTTTGTTGTTGCGCATTATATATTTTATGTAGGGCAGGGAAGGCATAGGGGACCTGGGAACTTAGCCTAAGACACACCGTTCTAATAAAACACTTCCGTTCCCCATTTTCCGCTGAATTCTCGAAGTATTATAGAGAGGCTAGTTGAGTAGTGGAACTCAGCGTCATGTTACCAAAGCGGGGAAATAAAAAAAAAACATTCCTCCAACTAGGATCAAACTGTGGCGTAGACTATCGCACGTTTGTGCATCTGAGTCATGACGGCATCAAATATTCAGTCAATAGTGTCAGTCTTTCAGATAATAGGCTATATAGATAGTTGTTGTTTCCTATAAACAACTTCCAAGAATTAATATTTAAATTATTTAATAGTAGTAGCAGTAGTAGGTATTTGAGACGCGACATTCAGATTCCCACCTAATAGCCTGATGTCCAATCAACCATTTTTACAGCCATTTTGCTATGCATTACATAGGAGACTGTTAATTCCGAATTTTATGTAGTAATCGTAAAAAGGGATTAGATTTTTATAGAGAGCAATGAAAAAATCATTGCGCTAGAAATGTTGTCGTTAAAGCTGTGGTACGTACATACACTTATTTATGTAAATGCGGATGTATCTTAAATAATACTAACTTGAACTGTGGCTTTACCCGCTCAAGCAAATGAAAATAACTAAGAGTTGTTTAACGTGGTCTCGAAGTTCTATTTCTCTTGTTTTTGTATCATTTTGTTAACATTACTTTGCAACCTATTGGCGTATAAGTTTTCTCAATAAATGATCTATCAAACAAAAAAATCATTTTTACAATGCGAATCTGATGTTAGTAATAAACAAAACAAACAGTTCGTTTGATTTCTTATATATTAGTTATTAATAATGTTGATTGTCTATGATTGCAAAATAACCGTGTTTTTTCAAAAGCATATAAATAATTTTAAAATCTGTGTCTGTCTTTCCGTTTATCCGGGTTGATCTCTGGAACACTGTTGTGTGCGGGATACAGCGTGAAGCTGATTTATATATATATTTTTATTTATTAAGTGTATAACAGCATACATAACCTTAAATAATATTCAATAAAAAAGATCGCAGCGCAGGGTGCCGCTAGTATTAGTAAAAATATAGATAATTTAATGTTGGGCTAAAATTACTGTCATTCGATCTTGCCTTACTGAATAACTATAATGAAAATTTTACTACGGTTATATGCGCTCATTCCAATGATATAAGATTTTATAGTTTGGGATTTAAGTAAATTATGGCATCAATATTTTTTTTATTCATAACTGTGCAGTCGTGAGGTTGTATAGCTGGTATGCAGTTTTGTGTTTTGTATATTTTGCGTGTTATTAAAAATAAAATATATTAAAATTTGTATAATTTTGTTTATAATGTTATTTAATATTGAAATTTAAAATGGTTAATTTTAAATATATGTATATTACTGTAAGTAAATACCTATATGTATATATATCGTGTAAAATATTATTCAGTAAGCAGTATGTATAAAAAATAAAATAATAAAATATCGTATATTTATTCCAAAATTCGAACCCACACTTTAAATTATAGATTTAGTACATCCATTTAACAAATAAAAGAAACAAAAACAAAAATCTCCATTCTCCCATCTACCCCCACAATCAAACTGCCTACAAAAACCATTTTAAAATGACTAAACTTGTCACGTAGTGTCATCGAATAATGAAATTACATCCATGCATTATTCATACAGCTTGCCTACTTATCTAAAACTTTCCATAGCGAGTACGTACGGCCAGTCCGAACTTTATTGAATAACTGATGACCAGGCGAAGTTGGTCGTACCTTGTCGCTCTTTGCATAAACAATACTTATTTAAGGATTTTCAAATGCCTCTCCAGTAAATAGAATGGAGTTTATATTTTTAATTAGCTATCTAGAAGTTTATAATTAATTTCCTTGGAGATTTCTGTTAATTAGTTGTGCTTTTAATGTTTTATATATAATATTATGTATAAAAGAGGACAAAAGAGTAAGGATGTCGTTGCGCAGCGTACTGTCAACGTGATGGTTGTGGGTTTCATTTTCTATCGGAGAGATCAGTTATTTTCATTTTTCCGTTCAAGTAAAAATAAAGCGTTGAGTTCCGCCGCTAAGCCCACAATGTCTCGAGAATGTCTCAGAATGTGAAGAACATTAAGATCCAGAAGGATAAGATGCAGATTGATCTTAATATGAGGTTTATTTCAATATACAAGGTCAAAAGCTATATATATATAGTCTTAGTGTGCAGTTCCTTTAAAATAAGAAAAGAACCAATTTTTGTACATGCTGTAGATATTCTATTGACCAGCAATAGCATATTATCAAAGTTTCTATATAAAATTTGATATGACATCGTGGGCGCTTAGACGTGATTTATGGTGGTTACAAACTAAAATTCTATTTGAAGAAATGTTGACATTCAAAATAAGTATAGTTATTTTTAACGGTTAGGCTAGTCTAGTCTAGTACCCGTGACTTGCGCTATAAGAACCTAGGTACCGCCTCTATATAGCTTGGGATATCTATCTAACCAATTAGTAAATTAAATTAGATGTAATGATATCTTAAAAAATATAATAATAATAATCTTCCATTCAAAAAGCTAAAAAAATCGTGTTTTAATAATAAAAGCAAAATATTGACATGACTCTCTTTCGCTATCAAGTTTTCACATTATACCGTGATTAAACTACTTCATAATAAGTTCATATTTGTATGATTGTGACGTCATAAGCCTACCTATTGAAAACAGAACAAAAAATTACGTTACATTTTTTCTACTTACATTTGTATTCCAAAAGTAGTAATAAAAAAAACAGCTTCACGCGGTATCCTGCACACAGCGTGGTAGGCAGAGGGAACCTATTATTAATACACTCAGTTCCCCACTTTCCATTAAATTCTGGAGGCATTGCGTGTTGACTGGCGGAGCTCAAACTCAACTATTTAGCAGTTTCTTAATATTTTTATGTAGAAGTATGGAAATCGTGATGACCCCCTGGGGCGTATGTATGAAGAGGTAGATGACAGTGGACAAGGCGAGAGCGGTTTGTAAAGAACGTGGCACTCACGATGAGGGTAAAACAATTATATCATTTAATAATAATATAATATTAATAATTATCTCAAAGCAATTCCTGCATACCTATCGATTAGACAGAACCTAGTGTTAAGACACTCCGTCTCCCACTTTCCAAATAGTGTCCTAATTCGAATAACAAATTTCGACTCTACATATTTGACAATTTTCACAAACCACACAGAGTAAACCAGTTCGCGGTTAATTACACAGTGGGCTTATTGTGACGTCATAAACAAATCAAACGGCAATTCCGCGTAACTACGTCCGCGGACGGCTCTACACTCTCCCTGATGATATATTACGAAATAACCACCTATTTACTTAATTTGTTGGTTTAGAATATGTATGGATTTGATTTTATATGAAATTTGCGTTTAATTATGTTTTGTTATGATTGTGTAGTGGTAGTAGCATATTTGATTAGAGAGGCTACAGATTCAAATTCGAGTCGTTCCATTTCTATACTTAAAACTACAAAAATGAGGAGTTTGTTAGGTTCAAAAAAAAATCATATACACGGTTCTTAGTTTTTACCATTTGATCACGTATTTTACATTTGACATTTCAAAAACATACATTAATAATACATGATAGAAAGCAAAATAATACATTATAATGTAGTTGTAGTAGTTATATAGAGTAATGGTCAAGTTTCAAACCCACGTTACAGTAACATCTTACCATTTTAAATATTTTTAATTTTGAGAAAAAACTAATATTAATTAATAATTACTATATAATACATATGTATATGTACATATTTATGTTATCGTAATATTAATGTTTTAATTTTGACAGCTTCGTCAAGCGGCTCGTTGGTCTAGGGGTATGATTCTCGCTTTGGGTGCGAGAGGTCCCGGGTTCAAATCCCGGACGAGCCCAAGCTTTTTATTTTTTTCAAAGCACTTTTATTTATTTTGACATTACGCTGACATGTAATTTATTTTATTTACATTTTATTTATTTAATTAAAATATAGTATATTTGCACCATATTTTTGTTTAAAAAATTAGTCGAAATTTCTTACAATATTTGATATCGTTATCAAAACACACATCTGTATCGAAATAATTTCTTAATCAAATTGATGTATAATATTTTTCCAAAGTATATTTGATTTTGGAAATATTTATGACAATTTATTTTTGGAAAGGTGAAAGTAGAAGTATCTTTAATTTAATGATTCATTTATTTTAGCTGGACACTATATCTTGAACTTAGAGTACAGTATGCAGAGGGAACCTATTGTTGAGACTAATATTCCGTTTTGGGAAACGGTGTGTGGGCACACTGTGCAATTTCCGAGATATTACGGGTTGAGTGGCGGAACTCTACCCCGCGCTTCACGTCATGTTACAAAAGTTTGAAAATGAAAATAATGAATTCTTCCGAGTGGAATAGGATGTAAACTAGAAATGGAGTGATTTTTTATTAATAAATTTTTACTATCTATCTTACAATAGGCTGGATTACTACAATAAACAACGAACAGAAATTAATATTTTTTATTTCACTATCTCAGCACTATCTCTGCTGGCTTCATTAAAAAACTATAGAGTTCATTCACTTTTAACCTTATACAAGTATAATACAATTTTTATAACAATTACTTCACGTTTTCTCCAGCTTTTCCCCCTAGTTGCTTTGTCAGCAGAAACGAGGCTCTATAACCCCTGCCCTTGAAGTACTTATATGATACTTAAGTCCCCTTAGCTAGGGGGAAATTAAAATTCCTAAAAATAAGTAGTCAGCGTTCGTAACCTGCTAAACAAGTTATCCCTAATTTGACAGAAAGTTAAGAACAGAGGTTCGTTGTTATATTATTATCGGCCTGGTATATTCTTCTATGATAATATTATATTTTATATTAAATATCTGAAGACTTTGTTTGTTTGAAAGTGCTAATCTCAGGAACTACTGGATTATATTAACATATAATTTTCGTGTTGGGTAGTTTATGTTTATACTTTTGTCCATATTCCAAGTCAGTACGATTTAGCGAGACGGCGAGAGGTCAGTACGATTTGGAACAGAAAGTAATAAACAATTAGATTCGCGCTGTATACCGCAACCTGAAGCAGAAAAGACAGAGCACCACCACTAGTTAACACTAGTTAAGATACTCTGTTTACCCACTTTCTGCCCATTGCTTGTTGAACCCAACGTGCTTGTTACTGCTGACTGACTGACTGACTCGCTGCGTCTTGTTACAAAAGAGAGCAAATAAAATAGCACTAAAATATTACTCCTTTCCATTTCCGTTTACAGTCAGTAAGTACGGTTTAATAGTTTCACAATGTATCCCTCACATAGCAGAGTAGGCAGAGAGAAACTAGGAGCATACAAAAGACACTCCGTCCCCGTTAAGATAATTCCGTTCCCCACTTAATGCTGTACTCTGGAAAAGAAAAAGAGTAAGTAGCGGAACGCCGTGCTTTGCCTCGTTACCAGAGCGAGGAAACTAAAATATTTAATAATTAATTTCCTCGAGTTGGAATCGAACTCACAACCTGTAGCGTTTATAGTTGCACGCTTGTGCCCCTACGTCACGACTAGCCTCTATAATATAAGTACCTATGTACTTATTATAATTTATGAGGCTTTTCACAGTTATCGTACTTTTTACGAGTACTAGTGCTTAGAAATGCCATTATAGATGTGTTCCAGGCTATAAATTGTATAGAAATTTCTTTACAGTACTCACTGCGTGGGAGTAGCAACATTCTAGTCAATAAGGAAAGTTGTCAGAGTTACGTTTCTAGTTTTAGTGGTTACTACGTTATGCAGGATAAGATGTGAGACGGCTGTAATTTAAATTATTATTAAATATTTGATTTAGTTTATAGTAGGTATATTACATGTAGCGATACTTTTAGCCTTTTGCACCCAAAGGACTCCGCTTTTCGTTCATCTCTTTGTTTTGTCTGTCAGCAGGCTGTATGTCATAACCCGTGATAGTTAGAAGGTTCAAGTTTTCACCGATGATGTATTTTTTATTTTTTCCAAAGAAGTTCTGGTCCAATCACGGACACAGGCATATTCCTCTTACAAGGATATGTTATTGGACCGAAAACGAACCTTGACCGGCATTTTAGTGTGAATCCTCCCTTATCCTGCTCATAGCCGGACAGGCAGAAAGTACCTAATACATGTTGCTACCATATGTCGAGTGGTGGAATTCAATTCCGCGCTTTTTCTTGCTACCTAGAACAGAGAAATTAAAATAATTTGAAATACAATCATACTTCCGAGTGCGAATTGAACCTTCAACCTAAGAAGTTCACACCAAAACCTGAAATACATCAATTTGTTATCTCAATTTTTTCTAACAAACGACTGTATCTTTTACAAAATTATAGAACATAATATATAAAATGAGAAAATGCTAGTGAACTTAAGACTGGCTGCCACATCTGCTACACATTTAAGCAATGTATGACATCAATATGGCAGTCACAGCATTTGCCCTTTACTTCCACAAAGATGAAGGAGCAAACACTTGTCGTTTCTTTCTCTCCCGCGCACCGCAGCATCCCGATCTCTGTC
This sequence comes from Heliconius erato demophoon, assembly GCA_018249695.1. Lineage (NCBI taxonomy): Eukaryota > Metazoa > Arthropoda > Insecta > Lepidoptera > Nymphalidae > Heliconius > Heliconius erato. Next base: position 24,056 of record DWQW01001940.1, read on the forward strand.
TAGGGTCGACCAGAATTTTTCCGAGCCGTTAGGTGATACCCTCACGAAAATGAGTAGAACATGCTTAGCGTCGAATGAAATCATTTGTTTTCATCTACATAATAGAACGTTTTTTGTAATGGTCTGCACTTTTTTTAGGGTGTTTTGTAAGATATTATACCACTAAAATGGTATTTTAGTAGCATTATACTTTATTATAGGCCATCGTGGTGATGGAGCACAAGCGTGCGACTAAAACTAATAAGCATGACGGTTGTGGGTTAGACTTCTACTTGGGAGAATAAAAAAAAATATTTTAGATATTTCCTCGCTTTGGTAACGGGTTGAGTTTTACCACTCAACGTGCGATGACTTCAGAATTCAGTGGAAAGTGTTCCACATTGAAAAAGCCTCCATTGGAGTGGAAGTCTTAACATTAGGTTCCCAAGTTCTCTCTGCCTATCCTGCTATATGCAGGATACATCATGAAGCTAAAAAGTAACTATTCTTTATTTTTAAATTTATTCGTCTTAACATGATTATAGTGAGCTCAAGTTTTGTGACAAAATCGTTCATTTGTGTGATTGCAAAATTACCAGCTTAAGGTTTCCTGAGGCAGAGAGGAGAGCTACTGCTGAGTTTGATGGTTGACTTCTACTGAGATGACTCTCATTCACACTTTGCAGCAGATCCTAAAGAATAGGTAGCATACATTTTTCCATTTCATTCCATTTTTCTATTATAAGTTTATAACTAGATATTTCATCACATAAGTTCCTACAAGTTTTTACAAAATTTAAGCACTAAAGGCCACTAAAAGAGTGAATGAGGAGCGCCATATTAGTCAAGCCAGACAAGTTGTGGTTGGTCGAGCGACAGGTATTGATGACGTCATCGCTCACGACCAATCCCCACTCCGCTTAACTGATTTCAGTTCGGGTTAGGAATTCAAATTTGCCTGAAACTAATATTGGGCTAACTCGTTTGAAATACTATTTTAGTATTGATTTTGTATATATGTACGAGTATGTATGTATGGTAACTATTGTATTGGATTTAAACAATTATTGATGAATGTGTTTACTTTAAACTTTAAAGTATGGTCTATGTTGAAATTAAAAATATAAACCTAGAAAATGATACAACATATTTTTTTATTTATTATAATTATTAAAATACTAAGCTGCACGTTGTATCTCGCATATAGCAGGGTAGGCAAAGGGAACTTAATGTTAGGACACTCAGTTCCCCACTTTACGCCAATTTTATCGGCGCCTTAGTGCCAGAGAGCAGATATAAAAATATTAATAAATAATAATTCAATCTACCGAGTGGGGATCGAACCCACAAGCGTCGCGTTACAGTCACACCCTTGTACCTCTGCGCCTCGACGGCCTCAATTCAATTCTTAATCACTAAAAACTAACTCACATTACTTACTAAATTTAACACGCAATGCCTCCAGAATTGGGCTGACAACTCCTCTTCCTATTTTACTATGTGCGGGATCAGTATTCCGCGTCGAGCTGTATCCAAAGTACAATTTAAATCTTCAATACTGGAGGTAAGTCATGGCCCAGGAGCATAAGAGTGTGACTGTAAGCGAGACAGGCTGTGAGTTCGAATTCCACCTGGGAAAATGCAATAGGTATATACTATTTTCACTTTCTTCGCTCTGGTACCGAGGCTAAGGGCGGCGTTGAGTTCCGCCACTCAACACGCAATGCCTCCAGAACTCGGCGGAAAGTGGGGAACGGAGTATCTTAACACTAGGTTCCCTCTTCCTACCCTGCTGTGTGCGGGATACACCGTGAAGCTGATTTGATTTTTTTTAACAATACTATAACTATAAAAGTATATTTACACCAATTTTATTAGTAATCGACACTTGAGCGTTCGTTCAGTGGACTGTGCAAGTAATACATCAGAATTAGCGGTGATTGGCGGAGTGATGACGTCATCAATATGTAACTGCCACCCGCATAACCGCTATGAATAACAGAGCTGTGCGAATTTAGTTTTGAATTTTGTATTGACAAATGAATGAAAAATGTGTAATGCTACAAAATATTGGATGTAGTTTTAAATGAATAGTAAATTCGGATTGCGGAACAGCGTCTGATTGTAAGCGGTTGTGGGTTCAATTCCTGTTTAAGGAATTATTTATTTTCTTTTTCTCGCTCTGGTATCTGAGCTTAATTCCACGTTAATAACATGATCTCGAGAATATCACAGAGAGTGATTTACGAAATGTGGGGGAAAACAAAGAGTATTTTTACACAAAATCTAACGTGAAGCTATAAAACCTAATATAAATTTCCTCTCGCCGATATTATCGTGGCGTTAGGGAGTTGTGGGTTCGAATCCGAAATAAAATTTCCTAGATTTGAAGTAGTGGTAAGAGGTTACATTATTTAAATATATTGAATAATATAAATACATATAGCAACTAGTCATCGTTTCTATCACTTATCTAAACTAATATAAAAATATATTCTTAAATGCTGAGGCACAAAAAAAATATTATATTACATCGTTTTTAATTTATGGGGCACAGTGGGTTCTAATAAGGTAGACCCAAACCCCGGATTCAAATCTACGACCTATGAAATTGTACTGTGTTCTGTGTATAGGCTTTAGAAGAAACAATAATAAAATATTAAAAACTATAATAGTGCTGTAATTGTATAAAATATTGAATTTGTTATTTCGTTATAACACACAGTGTTACAACCCAAATCACATAAACGTATTCAGTTCTAGTGCGGACGTGCGAATAAGCGATGAATATTAACTCTATATTTTGCTATTTTAACACAATTTTTATTCGAAATTTTAATTATTTATACATTCGGGTGGTACGTTTATGTACGGCACTTAAAAATTTATAATATTAGATTTTCGTCTGTATTAGTAATATTTTCATATTTTTTATTAGATATTTATAACATTTGTACACAAAATCGCTTTAAGTTTTAATAAAACTTGATCGTTTGTCCCAATTTTATTATGTTTCTCAAAAATTTTCCAGCTTCATCTAGGCAAACAGAAAGAGAAAAGAACAAGTAGACAAAAAAAAGAACTTAGGGTCAAGACACCGGTGCTCCGCTCTTCGTCTGAGAGAGCCTGGGAACCTAGTGTTAAGACACTCCGTTCCCTACTTTTCTCCGAGTTCTGGAGGCATTGCGTGTTGAGTGACGGAACTCAACACCGCGCTTTGCCTCGACACCAGAGCGAAGAAATGAAAATATAAATGGAAATAAATATTTCATTTCCTCGAGTGGGGATCGAACCCACAACCCTACCCGGTGCCCCTGCGCCACGGCTGGCCTCAAACCTAGACTCTGGTGTGCGGGATACAGCGTGAAGCTGATTTACTTTATTTTATTTGATAATAATAATAATATTCTATATATATTTTATTTCCTTGAATTATCTAATTAAACATTTTAGAAGTATTTTCGAAAAGAGAAAGTTGATCGACTGTTAGCTTATGGATTTGAACGCAATAAACATTTTAAGTTTACAACTTGTGACAGAGGTTACTAATATATACATTTTTAACATTCAAAATTTATTAACATTCATACTACTATTATAAATGTCATAGCAACTCTGTCTGTCCGTCCGTTACTCTTGGATGGCTGAATCGATCCTCTTTTATTTTCATCTTTCAAATTTTAACGTCAAGAAATGACAAGGTTTTTTGTGGAATGTAATGTCAATTAAAAAACATTTCATTGAAGCAAAGCATGATTAGTATCGTACTTTAGTGCTTATTTTTTTTGTTTACACTGTATCTCGCACATAGCATGATAGGCAGAAGGAACCTGGGAAAGTAGTGTAAAGACACTCTGACCCCAGACACTTCCGTTCGTTGGCGGAACTCAAAGCCGCGCTTTGCCTCGTTATCAGAGCGAAGAAATTGAAATATTTAATATTTCATCAACCCGAGTGAAAATCGAACCCACAATCATCGTGTTTACAATCGCACGCTTGTGCGCCTTCTTTATGTAATCTAATGGGCTTTTTTATTTGAGATTATTTATTTGGGCAAATTACAATTTAAATATATGTACATACATATAAGAATATATTTTTTTTGTCTTAGTATTGCACTGAGCTGTTACAATTTTTACCGAGGGCCAAGTTTTCTCTCTTCTCTCTAATAATTAATTTCTTAACATTTTAATATTTAAAACTTTAAATAAAATAAAACCTGAATAGATCAATATTAAATTTCATAAATATTTTAAATATTTTTTAGCTTTGAATAGAGTTATTCTCGTAGTAAAGGATTTTTTTTATATTTTTTCAGGGTAAATTACTTATTTATGAGGCGGGCGCAAGACTACACAAGGTTGGACACAGATCACCTGGCCCTTCCCTATTCGCCCATGTCTTCCTTGTATTGATCAATTCCGACAATATCACATATGTCATACTAATAACCTCGGTTTCTTTAAAATCGGTTAATAATAAATATATATACTCGACAGCAACTCGCGTTAAAAAAACGTTAAATCAGTAGTTATCTCGATGCATAGTCACACTGGCGTCTCGCCAGACACATTTTTTGAATGAGAGCGCAAAAAGTTTATGCGTAATGTTTAAAACGCAGATAAATTGAATTACGTTAGTGATTGCTTGCTTTATATTGCTTTTTTTATATTTGCACGTCCTCACCCCTAGTATTAGGGATGGTGTTAAATCACTTTTGTTCTTTATTTACTGTCTATTTAGAGAAATTTATTAATTTTAAAAGTAAGTGACAGATTTATTAATAGTAAATAGTTTCAAACAAGACTCGATGAATAAAATTTGTTAGTAGAGGGTAGAGGCTTTTGGAAAAGGCATAAAGAGCTTATTATTATTTATCGTGTATTAATGCAATCAAGAAAATCTTTTCAACTAGCAAGACAGAATGCGATGTTGAATTCCGCCATTCAGTAAAAAATGTCTCGAGATTTGAATGGTATGTGGGGAATGGAATGCAACATAAACAAGTTAAACTGTAAACTCTTATATTACTAATCAACATTAATCTATATATTACTAATTATTGTTTACTTATTCAGATTATGTGAATAAAAATGTTAAAAAGAAACTACGATTCTTAAAAAAAAAAGAAGTTTAACAAGCGTTTCAAGTAATATAATGCCAAATATATATGGCCATAAATCTGACCCTAGTTTACATACTACCCTTCCCCACTAATGGGGTTGCCAAATTACCTATCTATTTAATTTCCCGTATGGGTAAACGAATTAGGCTGGCAACTTCGTAACGAATTTAACTTTGAACTGTTGATTCATATGATGCTCCTTACTTTTTTATTACTGGTTTCCCACCCTGGTTTTGCCCGGTTGAATAAAAAGTGATTTCTTTTAAGCATCGCGTTTTATAACATTAATAAGAACTGGTCAAGAGCGAGTAAGATTCGCCCAACGAGGGTTCCATACCATTTTCAGGAATGTAGGTCAACGGGAAAGTACAACATATAAAAGTTGACAAACTTAAGTTTGGGGCGTATGCATTTATTTTATATGTAATGAACTACAATCATAAGTTTGTAATAGTATTTATCTAATCTTCTATATATATAAAAGGACTTGTGCTGACTGACTGAGGTAAGACGCGCGCAGAGCCGTAACCGCTGATGGTAGAAACGTGAAATTTGGGCAGATGTTTATTTTCATATTCTGGACATCCACTAAGAA